>JAPDSC010088699.1:813381-824300 GCA_026290005.1 Latrodectus geometricus | reverse complement strand
ATATAATTGGTTAATACTAAAATTAACAGCTGATTATTTGCAATGTATCTTATATACATAATATCTTAATACACAATATATCTTAATACTTTCTTATATTCAACTAGATTTAAATTCTTGACTACTATATATGTATTTCCAAAAAAATATGAAATTTTAAAAATGAATTTTCATTCATTATTTGAATATTTAATCTCGAATTTTTATAGAAATAATAGCTAAGCTTTTCTTAAAATGATAAATATTTAAGCAAATACACATCATTACGAAAGTGGAAAACTACTTGGATATTTTAATGCTAGAATATTCCTGAAAATAATCTTCAAAAAATAAATGTAACGAGACCTAAATTTTAAAAAAGGGGAAAAAAAGTCGAACGTTAATAAATTGAAACTGATGTATAATAATTTTATTTTTCTGTTCCATTAACTTTGAAACCTAGTATACTTAAATTTTATTGAACTCCTTTAGCGAATGCAAAGTACAAAACCATTCAATATCGAAAACATAATTTTCTTATTTAATTTACATAATGCTTTTATATAAGGTATTATGCTGTACTTTCCAAGAGAGTTAGTGCTTATCACCCATCTCGAATTTACATATTTATTGGACTGAGTATTCCGCAAAAAATAATATAAACTATTAGCAAAAGCAAAGGCGGATAATCGTTGAAACATCTACGGTTTATTCACTTTCAAGAATTTTTGATTTAAAATTTATTCAGAAAAATGGTCAATCAGTTTCTTCCGGCTTTTGGTAAAGGAAAAAAAAACATGATTTTCTTAAAAAATTGGTCACGGAATATTAACGTGGGTGATGAAGCTTATGACGATTTTTTTTTAAATTCCTTGCTTTGGAACTCGGACTTTTTTCAGTGTAATTTCTTCAGCTTCGAAAGAAACTTTTTGTGAAGAAAAAAGGCTAACACCTAATGAACTTGTACTTCTTATATTGTTTCCTTTGACTTAAAAAGAAAACGATAAAAAATTTTTATTAACGTGGAAAAATATGCTTTTATTTTTTACTTCTTAACTGCCTTCAAGCAAGAAAATTTCAAAAATAAACCTGAGAATATCCATGATGAATACATTGTGTTGATAGTCTGACGAAAGTAAAGTTTTTCTTAGATTGTTTACCAGAAAGGAAATGAGATTCATAGTAATATTTTAGACAAAAAGAATGTTTCATTAAATGAGAGTTGGAAAAGAAAGATTTTATGGAGACTCTTTAATATGAGCTCAGCATTTTATGCGAATATCCGGGGGCTAGAACTATGAATAATGTCTGTACTTATCATTATGGCATCATTTAGCAAAGTCCAATTTACCGAATTTTAACTGCAACAACATTATTTCTCGACGAAATTTTGTTGAGCAGATACTATCCTCAAGCCGTCAACATATTTCTATGAATAGAAGAATAGAATCTATCTTACAACATTATCAAATGGTCACTTTAAAAAAAGTGAGTACTTTTTGCTTTGAAATGGAAAAATATTCAAGCAATTTTGATAAGAATATATCTGATTTCATCAGATTGAAAAAAAAAATTAGTTTTTAGCAATCTGCATAGAAAATTATTATTTTTAAACTATTGAGTTCAGATTCTTATTCTTGAAGATATTTTTATTTAATATTTATCAGTAATTTAATGTATTAATTAATTGTTTATACAATGGTATGGAACTATATTTGCAAATCAATACTACTTTAATAATCAATCTATAGAATGCAGTTTTCTGTTAGTAGTTCTCCTTAAGAGTATAAGTAAAAGCAAATTTTGTCACATTTTCTCTATTTTTGATTTGCATTAATTTTTCGACTTACAGTAATCTCCAATCTTAGACTTTAATGAAATATATGTGTGAAATACAATCAAATGTTAAACATCTTTGCTGCATTGTAAAAACTGTTTTAAATTTTCCATCAAAATTCTGTTGATTAAAGTTAACTTTCAGTAGGGTAATATTGATTGTAAGACCAAAAAGAAATCTTTTTTTTTTATAAATTTTCAATTCTCTAACTAGAAACTAATGTTATTTTCTCTCAGGAACTATTAATGCATAACTAAATGTGTGAGGTATTTGCGTTTAAGATATATATTGAAAAATCTTTAACATAAGCTTATATCTATAATTATCCAGTCTTATAAGGAGATCTGTTAGCCTATTTTATAAAATTTAATTTGCGAATAAAGTTGTATAGAGTCGGTTATTTCTCCAAAATCACATCCTTTGAATTTTAAATCTCTTAAATATGAAAAACAAAATGAGAATTGACATAAGAAAACTAAAATATTCTTCATAAAGAAAATATTACTGATGTTGTTAAGCTCCAATACTTTTAACTATCAGATAATTCAATGCTAGGAAACAAAGCATATATAAACTCAGGTGAATATTTTTATCAATCATCAAAAATCACATGAAACGTTTCTGTAAAATAACTAAAATTATGTTATAGAATATATTTTTATATTTTTACAATGTTTTAAATGCAATCTGATTTTTAAAGAAAGAGTTCAATGTTAAAACATTTTATGGTAATATTCTACGTCTGAGGGAAGTTCTATTCATGATTAATTTTTATTTTCTTCAGTTAATTTCAATGAACTAATAAATATGGATTTTTTTCTAATATCAATGTGTGAACCTTAATAGTTTTCGCACAACTTTTAATTTTTTACGAAATGTATGTCTTAAAATGTTTCTTACCTGAAGAATTTGAACCAATTATTAAAAGGATACATGATATATTCAACTTTACTAGATAATAGCAGGCCAACGTATTAAAAATAATATTTGCATAATTGTTTTCTGATGAAGCCTTAGCTAAATATTATATTATTAATATATAGCAAAAAAGAAAATATAATTTACATATTAAAACCTATTTAGCAAATGTTCATTTCTATATAAAAGCAAATGTGTTACTTATAACAGATTTTACAGTTACTTAACTTTATAAACTTTATTAGAATTATTTTATTTATCAGAACATAATTTCCTTATAAAATATTTAAAAATAAACATTTAAAAACACTATTTAATAAAATTAGAGAAATATTTATAGTTCTGTAAGTCAAAAAATATTCATAATTTTGCAATTTTTTACTTTTAAAAAAATCAATATTTTGATTCTCGATAGACTTATTTATCAATAATGATAAATCAGATTACTATCAATTAAAAAACTAAAAAAAAATATTTATAGTCCTCTGTAAGCCAAAATTATTCATTACTTTGCATTCTTTACTTCTAAAAACTGAATATTTTGATTTTTGATACATTTGTTTTAATAATGTTTAATTACTTCCCAAGAATGACCGATCAAAAACATTATATTTTCCCTTGTGTATGTTTAAATAAAATCTCTTTCATAAATTAAATTAAACAAAGATTTCTTTTTTCTTTTTTGTTTTTAACTTTCAGTTTCCCTCACTCACTGAAGAATAACAAGATTACATGCGAAGAAGAATAAACCCAGTGATCCACGTAGATGAGACGTAAAATGTGCTGGGAAGGTATCTGCTCCAAAACTTCGCTGTGTAATGTATTTTCTTGTTAGACAAAGTAAAATAAAAATGAAGGCAGAAAAGGAAGTAAAAAAGATAAAATATTTGATCTGTGCACTTTGGCTGAAATAAACTGGTGGGTTGGGTTTAACAGAACTCTTTTCTATTTGGAAGGTTTCAAAATATCATGGTTGTTCCTTATTTTCGACTTCATTTGATGCAACCCAGAATAAAATTTTTCGATCAAATCAGGCTTTATCTTGTACAAGAAGGGTGATCAATATAGATTCTTTCTCTTTCACTTTTTCTTAGTTCTCTTTCCGAAAATCCACGTTATCTCTGTCGATTGTGATTCATAGCTCCACTGTCGTTTTTTTTAATGTTCTAAGAAATCATCTTAACTTTCTTTTCAGTAGCCTGGATTGAGCACCAGAAAATTCATCCCTTCTTATGGGTATCAATTCGAATCCCATAGAAGTAGAATGGAAATGATCTCATTAATAAGACTATGCAACTTAAGTGAATGCTCATAGTGATTTACGCCAATACCATTAGATGGACTGATTTTTGACTGATATTCGAGTTCAATATATTTATTCAAATAAAATGTATAGCCGGACAAAACTTATAAGAAAAATGTTATAATTATTAAATAACAATGTTACCAGTGTTATTTTAATATAAAGTAAGGATTTGATTACACTTACATCATCTATTTTTTAATTTTTTCGCTCGTCACAATTATTTGGTAGTTAAGGGGTTTTGTTGTTGTGCGCGACATTTAATTTCAATTAAAAAGACAGGAATGAATTTTAATTTATATTTTTAACATTTATAGTACTAAATGTAGAGCTATAAAAACATTTGAAAAATATATGCCATAGGTGTTATGAAACAGAAAAATGGACAGTAATTTCAAAATGTTAATAGGAATAATTACTTGTAAAAGATTTTTTTAAACATAAAATGCTTTTCCAAACATATTAATAGTCTATTTTAAAATAATTTTTTATGCCAAGCTACATAATTTCTGTCATTAAATCTTGCCATTTATTGCTTTAGTTGGAAATGTCACAAATTCTTCATTGTGTATTCAACTGTTTTTAGTTTTCCGCCTAGTTAATAGATAGAGCTAGTAATAGAGTAGCTGATTTTCAAAATTTTTATTTATCAATTTGTGAGTTCAATATCTTTAGCGTGTGTGAATGTTCAAACATTTTTTAATCCATTTTAAACTATAGATTTCCTCCTACTTATTACTCGTGTACAAAATCTGATCCTAGAATGACAAGCAAACAACATCAAGTTAATCTGTTTAAAATTTTCTATTATTCGTAAATGGGATTTAAAATTAGTAATTAGCTGGGGAATTTCTCTATTGCTATATTTCATTGTGTTTAATTAATTAAAAATTTCACTGTTGATAGTATTTAATGAGAGGTAGATATCAGGTATGCATAGTCTTTTTCTATGCATTGGTAACAAATGGCATAACTGTGGAGTATTTTGGGATTTGAGGCACATTCAAATAATGAAGCTGAAGTATAAATTGCTTCCTTCTCTGTAATTCAGTTTAAAGTAAAATCACTTTTACTAAGATGTGATTCATTTCCTGTTATATTAACCTGATAATTTTTTAATATATCGTAATCAAACTTGTCATCTAAAGTTAATGAATAGATCAATAAAAACTGATAATGCGTTTATTAGCTGATGAACAATGGACTGATTTCAAGAGAAAAATGTAAATAATATTTAAGATATCAGAAATCATAAGGTATTAAATCTAAAGTTTTTGTAAGGTGTACATTCATTTTATAACTAGATATTTTTAAATAAATATTTGAATGATATTAAGATGTTATTGTGATCACTACAATTGTAAAAAAAATTGAAAATATTGCTTTTCATTTATTAACTAAAGAAAAGGATTAATATAGACGAAATTAAAATTATTTTTATTCTGATGGGTTACTTAACTTTTAACAATTATTTTAAGACTGCTTTAAGAATATTGATTATAAAGACACAATTAATTTATTTAATGTAATTTCATCATAGTTCATACTATTTTATTTTGCAAAAAATATTTCCCACTAAGCAACATGAAGTTGTTTTATTCTCCTATACCTATGTTTTTTTCAAACAAGAGATTTTAATTAGATAAAGGTCTTAAATATGTTGAGTAAGAAAAGTGGCAATTATCATTCTTTATGTTCTTGTTTGAATGTCAATGCAATTTGAGTTTCGTATTGATTTGTGAGTAAATGTGGTTCCTTATACTAAAAATGAGGTAGATAGATCCAATTAATTACCAGATATAAAGCAGAGCAAAAACTCCAAGAAGTTGAACATAATAAACACCACAGGTCTTGATTAAAAATCAGAGAGTTTGGTTTTTCATCAACCACAGCTGTTTCAACAATGATCAGTTTTGTTAGTAAGTTTGACATTACGCTAAAAACCTTTTGCAACTAACTTTCCTTAAAAAAAAATGTAAACATTTTAGCTCTAGGAATTAAACGTTTATATATATATATATATAATACTGAGTTACAAACTATGATTTAACATTTGAAAGAAAAATTATTCATTCTATTTAGATAAATATTTTTTAGTTTCATTTAATATTCTAGTTTCACTAAAGTAAAGAGTATAAAATCAATGCCTTATGCGCTCTACATAACCAATTTCACGGAATAAAAAAACCCCATTAGATTAGTTTCATAAAAAAATTGTGTTTTAATATATATTCCCAACCACAGAATTTTTATAGGAGTTAAAGTTCACTTAAATTCAATTTGTAATCTAAAGCAAATTATGTGTAAAATTCTAATGTCAACTCAAGATAATAATAATTTTGAAACAAAAAAAAAGAGCATTGTTGTGTAGAATTGATTCGTACATCTGAATATGTAAATATTTGCAATATAAACAATGACTCCTGTTAAAGTTCACAATAAATAAAGAAAATTGCAAATCATAACAATTTTCACTCCAAAAATAAATGATATAGTTAACAAAAATATTTTTTATAATTTTAGTAATATTTAAAATGGTTTTGGAAAAAATAAAACAAATATTTACAAATGTCTGTAATAAGTTAACTGGTTGTCGTTCAGAAACATAGTTTCTTCTGAAAATAGTCTGTACTATTGCATCCCATACAGAATGCTTACTTCGTCTTTAAAAACATGAATTTTCAGTTTATAAATATTGATTTTATTTTGAATAATTTATAATTGTTTCTGATGTCTTTAACTTTATGATGTCTTTAATTTTATATTTTTATTACCTATTGAGCATTTTTGGTAGATAGGATTAATTTTGCTCTTAAAACTACATTTCCCAAAAATTAAGTGGGTATTTTAATTCATAGTTCTTGGCAGATGTATTGTCAGTGATTTTAATTTGAAAAAACTTGCTTTGCTTTGTTCCAAAAAACATTAAGTAGTCTATTATACTTACATAAAGTTAAATATATAGTAATTAAAATACATCTGATTAGTACATAAATTTGCTCAAAATTTGTATCATCTACTTGTTTTGCACTGTAAATATTATTATGTCCATTCTATCGAAAATATTTTTGTTTAATAGTTAATAAATAAAATTTAAGATTAATGAGATAAAGTAACAGACAACTCTTAAATTGAATGGATTAGAGAACTATTGTTTCTATATAATTAACAATAAGCAAAAAAATATTATTATTTCATTTTATTTAAAATTTTGCCTCAAAATCACACTCTTTTGAATATTGTTAATTAGCAACTTTAATTGTCTGGAATTCCATCAATAAATTTAAAATAAAAAAGACGAAAACGAAAATTTCAAATTTGAAATGATATAAAATTTTAAAAAATAACATTAAAGCTATTTAAATTTCTTCAGATATTTTTAAAACTGAAGTGACTGCATGATTTATAATTTCATTCATAGAATCTTGAAGACAGTAATCTCTATGGAAAATTAGGCAAAATTATATCTTAGATAAATATCAAATACTACTACTTTTAACAAAAATATAAAATATTTAGAAAAAGAGTAATATATGAAAGAATGAAGAACTTAGATAAAAGTATACCTGATCTACTTGTTTAGAATACATGCTTCAAAACTATGGTATTCGTTGGAGGATGTGAAATAATTTTTCTAAGTTACCTTAAAACAATAAAGCGACAGGTTCTATAATTGTATATTTTATATGACTTTGTTTAAATACATTGGAATTGCAGAAATTTTTAAAATTAAATTTTTAAATTATGATATATTTGAATAAAAATATGTACCCCTTTCTTTTATCTTCTGTTTACTACATAAATAATAATAATAATATTTTCAAACCGTATAAAGTAACTAATTCAAATAATTTAACGAAACAACACATTTTTAAATTTCTTACTCTTAACAAAAATTTATCATCCTGTGAAAAACGGTATATACGGCACATTGCAAAATAAATAAATCTTTGAGACCTGGATCAAAATATTTTGAAGAGTATATTTATTTAGAATGCATGTTTTGAATTTAACGGTATCTAAGGCACCATTTAAAATAACTTATCTCTAAGAAAGATGGCTAAAAGGGCATCAATACCCAAAGGGTGAGAAATGGCACCTGTATATTTTATGCTGGTCAAGGTTTGAAAATGCAATATTGAAGTAAATTTTCGAGGCTCTGAATCACGATAAAGGACAACTATTTCAAAATTTTTGTTTATTGAGATCGGGATATAACCTCAGATTTTCTCTTTTTTTCTTACATCAAGAAAAGTAAGTGTGAGCCCCTGTAGTACATTGTCTTTTGTGAAAATATTGGAAATAGCGTAGGTCATTAACATTATCGATCTCACTTCATTCCTCTCAGCGGCAGATGGGGTGAAGGAGATATCTGTGACACAACATCGGAGGAAGAAGTGAAATATCAATGGAGGGGAAAAAAAAAAAAAAAAAAAAAAAAAAAAACACCGAAGGATAGAAAAATGAAAAAGTACGAAACGTCTAGGTAGCAAAGGCTAAACGTAGATCAAGGCAAGCTGGTCTCTCAGAAAAACATTCAGCATCGACATTCAACTTCAGCTCATGGTAGTTTTCAAAGCTGGAAAACCCAGCTGTCGACTATGACTTTTTGGATAAGGAGTAACACGTTCTGGCTAGAACTTATTTTTTATAGATATGTAGTAAGAGAGTGTATGTCTACAGAAGTAAAACAGCATTTTTTGGAATCGAAACTGAAATAATACAATAAGTATCTTATCTGTATGGAACTATGTTTCAGATTTTGTAACGGATATTGAAGATTTATTTTAAAGCTCTTTTTTATTTTATTAGAAGATTTATTTTGATTATCCTCTATTATCAATTAATGTTAACTTTGTAAAATTCAAAAAAAGAAAAAAAAAATGCCTGCATGTTTACAATATAAACACATACATGTGTATATAAATCATGCATATGTACACACAACTATTCTTAATATAACTTATATTATGCAGTTTTATTAAAATTTTCATGCTATAATTAATTAAAATAATTATAATATTATAATTAAGAGTTATGCTCATTTATATGGCTACTTTTCTGCAGTTTTGGGCACAAAATACTATGTATTGTATTAAAACGATGATGTTTTACTATTTTGAAATTTATTTATTCCTTTATCTATTTCAGATTAGGAGATAAAATAAACATTCAAACAGGTTTACTAGAGATGCAGCAATTATTTTTGTCTCCAAACGCTTACAGCCTCATTTCTTATGCTGCATATCATTGATACGAACATAAATGTCGCACTCTAATGTTAAATTTTGAGGCAAAAAACATCCCTTATAAATGTAACTTATATTTCAGTATATGTATATAACAAATTAGAATTAATAAAATTGCTTTTTGTTCTATTTTCAGAAATAATATTTTAACATAAATTAATAAATTATCATTTTAAAATACATCCACAAATTCATTCAATTAAATTAATTTTAATTCAGAGTAGATAATTTAAGAAAAAAATCAGTCAGTCATCTAAATTATTTTTAAATGACAGAAATTAATAAGTATTCGATTTCATTAACATTTAAGTAATGTCTGATTGCTTTTCTTGGGCACAAAAATCAGTAAATATATGTGAACGAAATAGACAAAATTAAATATTACACACTTCAAAGTAGCTGAATTTCATGTTGATATGAAGTTCATCATGATTCATATGAACTTCGTAATTCTCAACTGTTTTAACAGTAATTCAAATGAAACATAGAACTGTGCATGATATGTTCCTACGAAAAATAACTGGTTATTGAAACAAAAAGGATAACGAATACAGGCAGCGCATCATCCAAAGTAGAACGTGTTGGTCATCAATCAATTTAGCCCAGAGAAAGATGAAACTTGTAATTGATGGAAGAACAGGACTTGATTGTGTAGTCACTTTTTTCCTATTATTATTATAGTCAAAAAATATGATGAAAGGCACTTATCGTATCCATCCCTTGCAAATCTAGAAAAAAACATACACAATCGTTGTTGTACTCCCAAAAGTATTTACCGTTACTTCGGTGACACCTAGGTATAATATTCTATCCGAAGAGTCAATCTCTAAAAAAGTATTAATTTAGCTCTGCTTACAAAATAGCTGAGTGCTCATAAATCATCATAAAAACATACATAATTCCCGTAAATGCTAAGAAAAAGAATCTGATTATCATAACTCCGTGTAACATTCATCTAACTTTAAGAATCTCTCAGAATCATTGGAATAATAACATTAACACTGATAGAAATAAAACCTTTTTTTAACTCTTTTCAACTAAGTTATGATGTACAGTCCAGTTTATTCTTGGATTTTTTTATCAAATTTGTTTGAAGTTACTTCAAAGATATCTGTGATAATGTTTATTTCAGATTGCCCTAAGCCAGGCTATTCTTTAGTGATATTGGATTTGTGGTAAAATCAAGGATACTCTTCTATGATTTTGGAAGCAATTTATTCAAAAGTGCTTTTAAATCGTGTTTTCCTCAAATACAAAAGAAAGTGAACTACTATGTAAATAATAATCTGTTGAATAGTTTGTGATAAAAATGACTGGTTTTATATATTTAAAATTTAACGCTTTTATTAAAATATTGTAAAAAAAATAATTATATTTCGCAGAATGATATATTAAAAAATAATTTTGTCAAATTATAGGAATTTTTATGTAGATACAGGAAAATTTGATTTACATAATTTAGCTTAATGGTTTAACAGTTATCAACAACCATTATTCCATGTACTGAAACATTTTATAATATACTGATATAAAAAGTAAGAAGGTTTTTAAATCATTAATTTAACCTTGTAGTTATTTAACTTATTAGTTATGATAAAATTATAAAAAGGCATTGGAATTCAAATACTTCTTG
>JAPDSC010088699.1:780976-800350 GCA_026290005.1 Latrodectus geometricus | reverse complement strand
TCAGCTTATTAAAAATCAATTCTAATTTTGTATTTATAGTAGCACATACTTTAGACATTGAGATTTTACTGAAGTATAAATTTAATAATGATCAGTCTTAACTGCAATAATTTTCACTTTTCAAATGTATTTAATAATATTGTTGACAAAAAGAGAGAGAGAGTTATATGAATAATACACTTATGTGAGTAAATACTTCTCTTGCCAAAATGAAAAATTCAAACCTTATATTTGAGGTTCAATTCAAAATCTCATGCTATAAAATTTTCTATTCGGTGATGTTACTAACGGCAATTGGCGAAGGCATGCCCGCCCCTCTGTTACCGGGCGAATGAATTCAAAAAAAAAAATTTCCATATTTGGCTCATAGGTTGTAGCACGATCTTTTTCTTCAGATTAAGAGATAGGAAGCTAGAGAAGACAAAGGGCTTAGCTCCTAATACCCTCAAAAGTATTAAATTAGAAAAGGAACATGGAGGACATAATGACCGCGAAATATTTTACTTGCCCCAGTCACTATTGGTGAACACCGTATTTGTTAGGGAATCGAACTTACAACTTACCGACAGACACCCTATCCAAGGCGAACATGATCCATTAAGCTCGGTAAAACACATAATTAAATTCTAATAATTAACGCAAATTGTTTGAATATTAATTTAGTGTATGTTTAACTATTTTTAAAGTGTGAAATTATTCATATCACCTTTATAGTTAAAATTTGTTTACAATTTGTTATTAATTTATTAGTTAATATAAAATATGTATTTTTTTAATAATAATTAAAGTATATTGTTGAATAATTTTCGTATTTTGATAATATGAATTAATATTGCGATCATAGTATTTTTTATAATTAAATTTATAAATAATTTTACATTGCTAAATATAAAACTTTACTTCGACTTTTCGTTTATTTTACGCTTATTTGACAAGAAAATGGCCGAATATTACATGTATAATATTATTACTTAATAAGTTAAATACATCCATTCTGTAAAGGTTATTCTAGCTTTTTCTATATTTTTAATTCTTTATTCTTAAAATATTTAGCATTTTTTTTTTAGGTTCGCAAACATTACATAATATTTCATTAAAGGAAAAGTCGTGAATTTTTAATTGCAAGATGGAACAACGAATTTTTTTTAGAAATTGCGAATATACAATTTATAAAACGAAAGAGACATGAAATGGAATAATACAGCATAATCAAGAAGTAATAAACAAAGACAAAATTCCACTGTAATATCTCAGATAAGAAACATTTAAAACTTATAACCTTAAATATCGAATATATATTGTAATTTAATTTCTAATATTCCATATAAAAAAGTACTGTAAACTTGACGGTATAAAAAATTCCTATTTTAATTATTATATTTGTAAAACTACTCTGTGAAACAGAATATACATAAATTCGACTTTAACTTACAAGCTTTTCAGAAGTATTTGTCTTAAAGTGTATATTAAGATTAATATGTTATGATTAATTTTTATTGTATAGACATATGTGTCGTTGTAATTATGTCCTAAATAAATTTTTATACAGAATAATATTACTAAACTTAGTTACAAAACAATAGTTTGTGAGATTTCGAACCAAATAGATTGGAAATGCATTTACACCATAAGGGATAGTTGTATGTTAATACATAAATCAGTGATTTATTACATAAATGATTGTTTAAAAATCAGTTCCTAATCTCTATAGAACAAAATGATATATAATAATAAAGCTACAATGAAATATTGCTTCTTGTGTAAAGTTGAATCATCTCTCTAATATAACTCTAGTTTACCTTTACGGTTTTAATTTTCAGATAATAAGAGCGTTCATCAAATGTTATAGTATCCAATAATAAAATATTCATTGTAGTCTTTCTCATATTAAACTTTCACTTTTTAAATTTATCTTACTCATATACCTAAAGATAAATATGTTACTTTTAAGTTACTTGAAAGCTGTGTATGAAAACTACAGAATTCAACATTATTGAATTGTGATAGCTAAAAATTACAAGTAACATATCAGATGTTTTCTTACGAATATTTATTTTACTTAAAATAATGTTGAAGACTGAAAAATTACAGTACTTTTTTTTGGTGGAAAACTTTATATAGCCCTTCCCTTTTAATCCATTTCTTTTGTGAGCATCAACTCTATGTATTCTCTGCCAAACAAATCTCAGGATCAGGAGTCTACAACCTTTTCCTACTTAGAACAGTACCAATAACTCAGATAATTTCCAAGGGACAAAAATTTAAAGTCATCCCAAACATCTTGTGACCTAAAGTGGATATAGGTAGTACCGTTTATAAACTAACTGTTAACAAATGGACCTAGTAGTCCTTTTGAAAGCGCAGTATAACAATTAAATCTAAAGGAAGGGAGGGAAGAAAATCTGTCTGCTGTGGAATAAAGTAATGTGTGATCTTTTTTAACAAAATATGTAGTATAAATTTTATTTAACATGTTTGTGGAGTGATGGCTTACTATATGAAAACTGAAACGAAAAATAGATAGTGAATACATGTATGACGCAATGTTTGGTTTACAATAAAATCATAATCACTCTCAAGAAATGTATCATTAAATGATATGAAATGAAATATTTTAAAAATTACTCAAAAAGTTTATGAATTTCGAAGACAGAAATATTTTCTTATTAAAGTCAATAAGACACTGCAACTCATGTCAGTGTTCGTGTGCCTCTAAATCGGTATACTTGGAAAACCATTAATCGATGGCGAAATGATCAAATAATGCTGAATTTCAATAGCCAAGGAAATGTGACCAATAAGTTCTTCAAAACTGTTAGTTTGTAAGTAAACATCGTGTCTGGAAGGATACAAGACTCAACCTTTTGTTAACCTCATAAAATCAAGACTTGACCTCATAAAATCTCAACCTTTTGTTAAAAATGGACATCTTGAAAGTTTTTTTTTCTGTTCTTCAATGAGTAAACGGGTGTCTCTGATTTCAATCAGGTGTCGTTTTTCATCCGAGAAGCAGATAAAAGCCTTAAAGTATGGAAACAACTTGTTGACATCGATATTATCCACGGTATGTTTACAGGGTAAGAAATTTTAAAGGAGTTTTATATGCTATTAATAAAATATTTTTTCCTATAAAATATAAAATCTTTTTGCAACTAATGGAAGCAAATTCATGTATGGTAATATAAAGCAGAAGTTGCTGTAATACCAAAGCCTGTTGAAGATGATAGTATTTCAAAACCATTAGTCGTACAACGTATCATTCATTAAATGTCCTAGTGGGAAAAAATGTTTAGATATTGTGGAGTTCTAAAACCCATCATATCTGTTGTTATTTTAAATTTTCACAATCCTTTTGATCTTCACATTGAAACTCGTTATGAAATTTCAAATTGAAATTTTAATTTCTTTTAGCAATTTAATTCTAACATATTAAGAAAAAATGTGTTATAATTTTATAGAATTGCTGTAAAAAATGTGATATTTTGAATATATTGTGTCATATAATCTGCATGAATTTGCCTAAAAATTTTCCGAAATTAAGTACACAAAATAATTTACAGGGTAAAATAAGCCGATACGCGTCTTATATTTCTTTTAAAAATTAGTGCGAATGAAATTGGTTCACAATTGCAAGAATTATCAGTATGAAATCACATTTACTTTATATAAGTGAGCACTTTTCATTTAAACTTACCTAGCAAGAAAAAAATAATAAATAAAAATAAACCTTAGATTTTATTTTGTTTTTACCCAACATTTCAAATTAGCAATATCTGATTAGCTATCCCAAGCAGTAGTTTTAGACCCCTGGTCTAGATCCTCAGTTTTTTTAAAATAAAATATTTATATTTTTTAAAAAATTTGTTTTCAATCATTCAAGTAAGGATAGTTGTACCTTGTCCAAAATGAAGAGCAAATTTACTAATTGAAAAATATTTTTTATCAGTGTTTTTCTCTTTTAATACATCTCACAGGTTTTGCTATTACTCTTTGGAGATATCAAGTTAGGCTTTACAATTTTTTATGCTACTAAAATTAATATTGACAGAAAACATTTTTGTTTACTATACGCAACTGACATTTTAGTTTTGTGAAATTTTGAGAGCTGTGAGATATATGTTAACTTTCTAGTTCAAATAAGCAAATTTTCATTAAGTTTTTAAAATGTCTCAATGAACATCATATTTTAATTTTGTAAGAAATTATTTATAAATTTTAAGTTTACAATTACAATAAGAGAAAACTTTTACACTTTCATTGCATTAAAAATACAATTTTCATAATTTATTTACTTTCGGATTCTTTTGTTAGATTATAGTTTATGCTTATAGTATTTATGATTAGAAACTTACATAAATTAAGTAAATTTAGTCTAAATAAGAATTATTGTCTATAATTTTAATTATATCCACTACACGCTCTGCAGACCAGCGTTGACAAAAAGAATTTATTCACTCCAAAGTAAGTACATTTCTAATCTTAGGATGAATATACCGCAAAATGAAGAAATTTTGCAGATTTATAAAATTTAGTAAGTACATTTTGTTATTATATTTTCATATAAATATGACTACTAGGTTCAAATAAAGTGAGTTGCAGATATATGTTAACCATCTTTATTAGTATTTTTAAGCTGTAGATTTTCTTAGATTATTTTTTCATTTTGTAAAAACATTGAGTTGAATGTAGCAAAATATTTCTTAAATCTAATATTGCAACTAGTTATCAGTTATTCCTAAAAGTTTTTATTTTAGCATATCTTATTAAGATTAATGGTAATATTTAATTAGTTTGTAATCTTTCTTAAATATTTTTTATCGGAAAATGAATAAAATTAATTATAATATAATTGCTAATTTATAAAAAATGTAAGTTATTTTCTTGTTTTTTTTTTTTTTATTGATTATAAAGTAATTCCTTTTGCAAAATAAATTCATATATAATAAACGGCAATTTAATTACAGTTTAATTGTAAAAATAATTTCAATAGGCATTAAATTCAATAGGCTCTCATTAAAATAAAAATGGTGAGTTATTTTAGACCACATATTTCGGTTTCATATTAATTCACACATTTAATAGTTAAAATTATAGAAATAAATTTATAATATTTGAGAAGAAAAACAAGATGTTTTAAGAAAACTTAGTTTTTCATCATATAATTTAAAAAACCTAATAACATTAAGAGATTAAAAACTATACATTGTGAAGATTTTATATAAAGCTAATTTGATAAAAGGGTAAATGAAAAAAAAGTTGATAATTTATAAGACTTTAAACTAACTATTAATTCAGTAACTTTCTCTATGAATATAAAAAATCTAAGTTACAGAAAACTGCATACATTACGTTAACAAGAAAATAATTTTTTAGTTGTAGCAAGATAATACAAAACAACTTAAAATGTCTAGAATTTGTTTTGTTTTTAAGAAAGCAATGGTGTTTATTATTAATAACTATACATGAATTGCAAAAATCCGATAATTAACACAGAAAACAGTTAATTTTTAACCATAGAATTAATTTAGAGTTTAGTTTATTTAGGTTAAGAAATAATCCTTCTATTAAGCATTTACTCGTTTTATTAAACCAATGATATGGAATTATTTTTATTTAGTATTTAGGGAGTTTCATTTTTAATAATTCAGTAAGTAAACATTCAAAAGTAGTATTCTTTAAAATAGCTTTTATATGGATAAAAATCTACTTTTTTCTGTAAGAAATAATTAAAAATATTTTAAATTCTTACTAATTTGTAATTTAATTCTTTTGTAAATACTATAAATTGGAAGACTATATAAGAGTTTTGGTGTGATGAAAAATCGCTTACTCTAAAACGTTTAAAGGAGTGGTATGCAGATAAAATGAAAGTTTTTATAGTATTTACAAAAACCTGACTATTTAGAAAATTTTGAGGTGAGTTTCTATAGTATATATCAATTATAGTTATATTTATGGTTTAATAAAAAATTAAATTTAGAAAATAATTTTATAATACATATATGTATATATAAATATATATTTAGCGTGATCAGCGAATAATGCCTGATTTCAAAATTAAATATATCAATAACAAATATCAAGAAAACTATGTGGTAAACGGTACATTTATTCGTAAAACTGTAAAAATGATGTAAAGAAATTTGGAAAATTTATTTGCAAAAACTGTTAACAGATGTTGCTCTGCATAGAAAACTGCTTCTCTGAAAGGAATCTAAAAAAATTAATCATGTCAAACATTCTTTGAAGTCAGAACACATTTTTTTTTCAAAATGTTCACAATTCGAAACAATGAGGTGGCACAAAAGAACAATGAAATTCCTCATCACGTCTTGCAATGACTCAGTGGAAATGGAATCACATGCAACACCAATCGCCGATTCAAGCTCATCCAGAAAATTGGTATTGTTTCGATAGACAATGTCATTAAATGTGTTTCACAGAAAAAAGTCACAAAGTGTCAGATCGGGAGAAATTGTAGGCAAATATATTTCTGTATCAGTGAATTTCGGATAATTTAACGTAATTACTCTATTTCCAAAGTGTTTTGAAAGAAACGAGAAACTTTATCTGTTCGAAGTGGTCGAGACCCATCTTGCATGAACCAGCCCATACCTGGTCGATCTTCTATCGTTGCTTGCGTGCTGATAAATTTTTCCAAAATTGTAAAATAGCGTTCATTAGTAATCGCTTCGTGCACGAAGAAGGGACCAATAATGCCTCTGACGCATACCGCAGCCCATGCAGTAACTTTAGGCGAATGCAGTGGTTTCTATTTGCACAAATGAGGATTTTCGGAACCACAAAATCTCCAGTTTTGTTTACTTACAGTACCATTCAAGTGGAAATGGGCTTCATCTGTGGACCAGATGCAACCAATATTAAATACTTAATTGTCGATCATTGTGAGAATCTTCATCTTACAGCTTTCATGGGTACAACCTGATGAGATTGGATTTTGTATGGAAACATCCAAAGTTTACCTCTCAATATTTTTTGCGTGCTCATGTACTTCAAACTAGCCTCTGATGGAATTCTTCGTATCGTTTTCTTAGGATTTTGCTGAACATTTCCACAAACTTTGGCTCTATTTTCAGGAGTGACTATTGTTTGCGTAGGCAATGTCACCATTTTCTTTTCGTCAACATTTCCTTTTCGATCATCATTCATGCTGCCAATCCGTTCGAATTTTGTGAAGAGTATACGAATGGTTTTGCATCGGGTTCAACTGGAACACTGAATCAGTTTTGAAAATTGCGCCTTGTTGCCATAGGACTATGTTCTAATCTGTGGTATTCCAGTTCAAAAAAAAAAAACATGTGGTTCAACAGAATAAATTATTTCAATTTCTATGTAAGCCTGTTTTCACTGTCCAACAATCGTGATCGTTTTGAACTTCGAAGCATGTTTTACAGCCTATTTATAAGGTAATGTTGCGATTACAGCGGCGCCATCTGTTAACAGTATTTGTGACTAAGCGTTTGAAACATTTGTATACCATTTTTACAGTTTTCTTAATAAATGTACCGTTTGATGCATAATTCTATTGATTTAGTATTGAGATAGTTAATTTTTAAATCAATTCTATTTCTATGATCACCCTGTATATATATATATATATATATGATAATCTTATTTAATTTATATGTATTTATTACTTATTATATATCTATAGAACTATGCTAAATAACTGTAAAATATAACTAGTTATGTTAATTCTTAAAAATAAAAATTAATTTAATTATATCATTGCTTAATATTTATGTCAATAGTATACTTCTTATCAATATTATTTTAAGGAACCTGTTTGCGATGATATTTAAAAAAATATTAATAGTACCTCTAATAATGCAATACATTAAAATATATTTACATACAAACAGATATTAAATATTTTTGAATTATTTTGCAATTTTTTGCTATTCCTAATTTACTATAAATAATAATATTCTAAATAAGAATATTTTTTAAATCAGAAAACAAGCACGAATTTGAACTTAATGATATACACTGTGTAATATTTAAGTGACACAGCACATTTTTTTTTAAAAACTGATACGGCAAATTGAATATGATAAGAAAAAAATAAATAAAGCAAAATCAAAAAATTTTCCAGGATTATTTATTATAATTTTAACTTAAAAGTGTACGATTTTATACATTAAAATTTTATATAGTATAGATTAGTATTACTCTTCGTAAAAATTTTTAAAATCTGATATTTTGTAATAAATTTCACTTATATTTTTTCACGTAAGAACATTTGAAGTTTTATTATTTATCAAAATAAATATTTCTATTTTTAAAAATGTTACATATATTTTTCATTCAAGTAAATATTTGATTCTGTAAATATAAATTAATTGTTTTCTGTAGCGACAAAAATAAGTATTTTAAAATATGCATTTGTTTCAAATTAATGATTATATTTATAATAGCATAAAAATTATATCTTTTGTATAACAATACTTATAATGTCAAAGAGCTTTATATATTCTATTACTAAAAATTATGATCTACATAAATAAATAGCTTTGAAGAAATAATTATTGAAAATCTAAATAGTTTTATTTAATGATGATAGCAAGAGATTTTTTCAACATGTACTTTTACAGAATTTCGCATCTTATTGAAATTCTTCCTATAAGCAATATAAAATGCAATTTATTTTAATGTAAAAAAAGTTGACTTGCTAATAATTTAAAACTTCATGTTTTTTTTTTATTTTTGTTTTAGTTTTTATTTATTTGTGTTATTGTGCATAAGAAATATGCAAATTTTGCAGTAAAATATTTATCGTTATTTCTGTAGAATTATTAAAAGTTATTACAAAAATATTTGAAATTGTAAATAAAATTATTTTTACAAAGCATTTTTTAATGAACAAGTTCAGTTTGTTAATATTTTGATTAGTAGTTTTTAGTGATATAGAAATGTAGTAATCAAGTGGTATAGTAAATCATGAGTTAGTTTTTGAATCGTTTGTTATAGAATTTTCTTATTGCAATGAACATGAAATTTAATTAAGCGAAAGCACGTTTAATTAAAAAAATTAAAACATAAATAAAAATTTTCATATTTACTTTTTATTTATTGGCATCAAATTTTGAGATAATTGTATTGTTATAATTTAGAAGAAACATCTATATTAAAGTTTTGTGTATACAGTTGGAGGTAAATATAACTTTCTTATCGAGATCAATATCGTTCTTAGACATTACATTTCAATGGTTGAATTGTTTACCCTATAGATTGTAAAGTACAAGATGAAGTAGCAGTTTCAAAGAATTCAAATACAAGGTGAGTAAAAAATTTTCATCATTTAATATTATGCTTGTAATTTTTCTGACATAACTAAGAAAATTTTCTAATTTTAATTTGAAGTTTAGCCGTAAAATGAGTCAAAAAAAATTTTTTTTAATAGTTGGGAAAAATTATAATGCTTATAACAAACACTTATATGCATAATATTTTAGTATGTATGTATGAAATATGATTCATGATAAATAAATTTCATAATTTCAATTAGAGGTTTTGCATGTATTTTTAGTTGTATCGTAGAAATGTACGCATACCTAAATTACATATGATGTTTATATCCTGTTTCATTAAAAATTTATGAGAGTAAAAATTAAAATAGTTATTTAATTGTTTAATTTGTCAGACCTAATATATCTCATTACATTATAAATACAAATAATAGCAATCAATTTTTACAAATAAAAACAATTAAAGTTAATTGCTTGCAAATCAGTTTAAAATATGCGTTATATAGTTGTTTCCATAAAATCCTGTAAAATTATATGTATAGAAATATTTCTAAAATTACATATGGAATTTATTTTTTCTAAAATAGGAAATTTTAATTTTATATTTAAACTTCTTGCTGATAATGTGCTAATATGATTGTGCTAAATAACGTTTTAATTTCTTTGTTATGTTAAAGTGGCAGAGTACTGTTATATGTATGGTTTTAAAGATATCCAAATTTTTCAGAAACTTTTTCTTGAAATGTTTTAATGTCATAGAAGAGTCTAACGTCAATTTTTTTTTATATATCCATCACATTATTTATTTAATTTAATTCTTAATTTTGATATAATTTCTTAGATAAACATTTTGATATAAGTATAACCAATTATTTAATTATTAATTCTTTTTATAATGTATTGATACATAAAGTTTCATGTCAACAGAAAACAGATCATTAAAGTTTCATTATATGGTAAATTTTCTCTGCCTAATTTGTATAAAACTAACAATCATGTGCTGATTATTTAGCAGATACTTTTACATATATTGCACATTATTAGTTATAATGAGCTTTGAATATAAAATATATATGAAAAAGATTGCAATATCTACTTATTTTATCTTATTTCACAAAGACATGTCAAATCAAGACTAATGTTTAGTTTCTTATCAAATATTTTTAATCAAACAGTATAATACTTTCTAATTAACCTTAAATAATTTGACTATTTTTAAAAATGTCAGGTGAAATAAAAGTATTCATCTATTTCATTCTCTAAAATTAAAAGAAAAATATTTCATAAATGTCATGAATTTTTCAAAAACTTCATAAAATTTAGAAAACTTATTATTATATTTCAATGAAAAAAAAAATATATTTTTACAATTAATAAAGTGATTCAAATTCTATTTATTTTAAATTATGGTTAAAATCAAAATATTTTGTTCCTCTTTTTAGATTATCTGATTATTTCTTCTTATTAAGTTTAAATGAAATATAAATGCAAATATAATTGAGATATTCATTAATGAAACAGACAGTTTTTTTTAAAATGATAATTTTTGAAAAAATAATATTTATTGTTGTAGCTATTCAGCCCTTTATTCATGACTTTATTTCACAGTATCTGTAACTTCCATATAATTTCAAAATGCATTTAACAATATTGTTATGTTATATTTCAAATACTCATATAATATCATAAAATTTAATTAAATTAAGAGTTAGAATAAGCAATAAAGTTTTTGAAAATTTAAAAATACTAATGTTAAAATACTTCTTTTAACCTAATTTCTTCGGATGTTCCTGATGTAAAATGTCTTAGAAATAATTCAACAAAATATGTAATGAATGGATATATTATGGTATTTATCAACTCAATCTTTTAATATTTAGTATATATCAAGAGATGAAAAAATAAACGCATATAATAGTTCCAAAATAAAATCAATTTAAAAATTTTGAATAAAAATTCCACAAACGGAATGCTATCATATAACTTCAAAACTTTTTTTAAATTCATTTTGTGATACATAATTGAATATATATTATTTGCATGCCATTTTCAAAATTCAGTATAGTTTAATGTTACTTTACAGTTTATTTCTCTATTATATAATAATTTATATCATTTTATTTTAGGTAAATATTGAAGGAACATAGTATTATTCTCAATCTATGAAGATATACAAGATTTTCACCGCACAACAATGGAAAATTCTTAATAAGAAACATATCACATTTTATGATTGTTTATTTCAAAGTATATATTAAAATATAAAAAATAAGTTATTTGAGTCAAATCTTCACTTCAGAAAAATATTTTTTCAAGAATGAAGATAAAAGCATTTTTAGATATTGTTCAAACAAGTTGCTCTTCAAACTAAGATGTCCAAATCTTAAATAACACCAACAACAATTATATAGAAAACTAAAATTCATAATTTAATGAGTAAATTGAATATTTGAAGGAATTACTCTCACTTATATAAGAATATAATGAATATTAAGGCAGTTTTTAAATAATAAACTTTTAAGCATTTTGAATATTTTCACAAGATATGTAATTGTTTCATCTTAAACTTAGTAAATTCAATAACAAGGAATATGCTTATGTTTATTTTCATACTCAAGATTAAAATTATGAGAATTCTAGTGACATATGAAGAAAACAAATCATTTTTATCACAGTTATTATTTAACGTTAAAGATAAAATTTCATCAGATATTTTAATTATGATAGTGAACATTGAGAATGAATTATGTACTTCAAGATAGTTCCATGTCTTTTTCTATATTTTAAAAAGTGCTTATAATTATTAAATCAGTTTGTTAATGATTGTAAAATAAATGGCCAGTCACATTCAAATCGAGAAAATTTAATTGGTTATATCAATGCTAACTTATCATATTTTTCAATTTATAATCAAGAAATGGAACAAAATTTGCTTGCTTAAAGCATAAATCATGTCAATATTTATTCTCCCTTGAAACCACCATCATCAAATATGGATCACTGTAAAATGAATATGTAAATATTTTTCCATGCATCAAGAAGATAAATTGATCAAACGGTGAAACTTTTTAAATCCTCAAGCAACTTATTTTTCATGCAGAACTGTAATTCAGCATACTAATGACGTCACGTTTTTGAGTGAGTTGTATTGTGATATCGTTTTTCTAAAAATGTATTTTTTTTTACATAACAGAAGGAAACTACTTCAAAATTAGATCTAACATTATTAAAATATATTCTTAATATAATGAAGACTATTCATAATATTTATTTGAAAAATACCTGTAATAAAAATTTAAATTTCTGAATTGTGAATTTTTTTGGATGACTCAACGTCTGTCGTGTTAATTATGAATGATTCATATTACTGACATTTAAATGTTTTCAAAAATAAAAAAAAACGTATTGCATATCATGGTTTAGGAAGGAAAAATGATGAAAATAGAATAATTTTACATAATAATGGTGGATTTTTAATGCCAGGATTATTATTAATACACATCTTTTGTATAACTTATAATATACTATATATATTATTCAACTTTTGAATTTTAAAATGGTGAATGACTGAATTTAGAGATATATTTATCACAAATTCTAAAAAGTACAATTAAAAATAGTTCAAAATTAAATGTATTCTATTCAATATGTCAAAAAAATGTTATTTGAATCAGTGGAATATTTATATTAAGAAGAAAATTATAAATACTATTATTAATGCTAAAGCAAAGTTAAAAGAAAAACCAACTTAATTTAAATAACTTAAAAAATCTAGCCACTTTTTAAAACTGAAAACAAAAAATAAAAGAAGAAAATCTGCAGAAATTAAAAGAAGCATGGATACATACTAATTAATTGAGGAAGTGAATGGCAAAATATGATGCGAAAACATGATGTACAAATTTAAATCATATGAAACAGACATTCAAAGGGTAAGTGAAAAATCTTATAAAAGTATATAATCGTTAAGGAGGTAATTCACCCTGCGTCTTATGAATTCTTATAAAATCGTTATGAAGGTAATGTACGTAATATTTTCTCTTTTATGATACTTTAGTTCTTGGTCATAGATATACTTTTATGTTTCTTACATTGAAAACATATCTTAAATTGTAAAATGTACAGCAGTATTTATCACAATGAAGTATAAAACAGATTGCAAGTTATATAAACAGAAATTTTGTGAGAGTAATGTACAATATTGGAATTTCTCAATTATGTTAATAAAAAGAATTCTTAAACTTTGTTTGTAATTACACATTTGAATAATTTTATGGTAAATATGCATTTTTCAAATAGAGTTATCATTATGGTATTACAGTGCCATTTCACAGTGTATATTTTCACTTATTATGGAAAATGAATTTCGAATGTATTTATTTTATAAAAAATGTAGGAAAAATACATAATCTAACAAATAAAATTTTTCATTACTACTAAAACTATTATTTAAATTATGAAATAAAATAATTATTATTTAAGTTAAGATAGTTTTACTATTCACTGTAAAAGGTAAAAATGCATTTGTGCTAAGTAAGAACAGTTTATGCAGAGAGAAAACTACAAAAACTCTTACTTGGTATAAAAATGTATTTAAACATTTTCAAGAATATTTTAACTAATTAGTAGTTTGGCAATTAACTAAAAATGGCAAATCCTTAAGCATAATCAATTTAATAATGTATAATGTATTATGTAGTCAACATTTAAATAAAAAAATATTAGACATTTCGATTTTATTTACAATTTTCTAAATTTAATGAAAGAACAGAATTTGGTACAAAATCCATAAATAATATTATAAAACACTCTTTTAATTATTAATATACTTGAATAAATAGCTTATAAAATTGTATATTTTTTAAATATATATAAAAAAAATGTTCTTAAAAAATATAGTTTCGAATAAAAATTGTAAAATGGGTTAAGTCTGATGTATTATTCGAGATTAATAGCACAAATAAAATTGGAATCACTTTTCTAAAAAAGAGCATTTTTCCCGTTTCAAAGATTCGATAACAATATATGTCGTAGTAAAATTGAGAAATCCAAAGAAATGACTAAAGTGTTTGCTTGAGTTATTTCTAGAAACGATTACAGATGTGCTCATATAAGAAGATGATAGGAAAGTATAAAATAAATCAAAAAAATGAATGGATTTCAGAAGAAATTCTGTTTTCTCAGTTGTGCTATTCAACCCACAATAAAGAAAAAATGCATGAAATCTATCTAGTCTAAATATTCTAAATTCAAATTCAAAATTTATAAGGTTAATACATAAAATTGTGCGAAATGTTGTGAAGTTTAATAATGAACTGATTAATTTTTCGAAAGGCACTTCAAATCAGTAAGAATAAATTATGTGACTAAAATGTTAATGTTATTAGAATCATGAATAAAACTTACTTTTTACCAATGTTATTTTTAAAATAATTTTGGGAAATATCTTAAAAATAACACTTGTATCTATCTAACTTTATTGAATTTGATGATTTTCTGTTGAATTTGATGAAATTTTTAATGTTACATGGCCAAATGTTGCTACCTTCATTTCTTTTATGAAGCATATTTTAGTTTTCTTTTCTCTATGACAATAAATGGAAATTCTATGAATTAATTAGGCTTTAAAATCTCTTGTGCTCATACGTATTTTAATTGTGGTTTGCCTTATCACAGGAATGTAGAGAAATTATTAATTAAAATGGAATTTTTATTATTGTTATCATATCACAATCATTAAATTTAAATTATATTCCTGGATTACAGTTTAAATACAATCCTGTGATAATCGGTTGTGGGAATTTACTGCTTAGACAAGCAAAATTTGTGAAGATACAAAATAATTATCATATTTGTAATTTCAGCCAAGTTTCTTCAGTCAATACTGCAAATTCTTTAATTACATTTTCATAAAAAAATAAACATTTATCTTTTTTCTGTGTATCATTCTTAAATTATGACTTATTAATGGAATAATCACCTATGCAAACCAAAATCTATATTTATAATTTTCCTATTGTTTTTATTACTGGATGTATTTTTTATGCTAATATTACAAATATTGGTGCAATTTTATTCAAAATGACTTTAAAATGGTGAATAAATTTCATTTAAATAACTAACAGGGAATTTAGATTTTCACCAAATATTCTATTTGAATTGTATCAAATGATTTTTTTTTTTTTTTTTTTTTTTTTTTTTTTTTTTTTTTTGTAAAAAAAATGTCATAGGTGAGTATTTAATAGTAATAAAATTTAAATTAATGAATTATTAAAACAACATTTGTGTTTTAATTTCTTTGAAATAATTATAATATCACTTAATGCTAACTTTGAATTTCCATCTAAAGAATATTATTGGATCACAAATCCTATATTTTACTGAATTTCAATTTACTTTTTACTAAATGCAAATATATTCATGAGTAATAATATATTTACTTAATGAAATATTGATTCTAAGTGAAATTTTACTTAAAATGAAATGTGTATTAAAAATATCCTATAATTAAAAGCAATTTTATAAAAATTTGAAATTAACAAATTGCAGTTTTAAACATCATGAATTTTATTGTTAACAGCTGTAATATTTTTATAAATAATAACATGAAATTTGCCACAATAGTTCTCAGGCACTGATAGTTTATCCATGTTAATATTAAAGTATAGCTCTTGCGCATAATTCTAAACTATATCTCCAAAGCTCCAATATATGTCTTTAATTAGTATATATATATATTTCAAAAATATGATTTTTAGCAGCACTCTTTAACTATATTTTAATAATTATTAAAAATTGCAAAGTTTTTTGTAAGACATTTTTTCAATTTTTACATAACAATAATGTATCAAATTAACTGAGTAAGAAGATCATAAATATAATGTAAAATAATTTATTTAAAAACTTATTTTTTGAATATGAAAAAAATTGTGAAGCATCCTAAAATAGTGGCATAAATGATTATGTCATTGCCTTTTGCGTTGACAATTCAAGTGACTAACCTCTTACAATTGCACTAAATGAAATGCTAAATGTGGTCAAAATGCATGATAATGTATATCAGTTGCCGTTCAGCCACAAATACTAGTAAGGGAATGTCATCTAATCCTCCAAGAAATATAATTTGAAGTAAGCCTAATAGGATAATGAAGTCATCCATCTCTGTTTCTCAGAAATTCAGGCGGGGCACAATAATTCGATACCCAGTGGTGTGGAATAAGAAATATGTTTCGAGAATTCTCCCGTGAAATGGATTCTGCCTAGGGGTGGCATGGGTGAGTGGTTGAGACAAGGGGGAATCTCGATATTTAGTGTTTCGTGTCCTCAACAAGAAAAAAAAAGAAAAACTAAGTTTTGAAATTGGTTAACGAGAGTAATTTCAGCATTTTGGTTCACCAGCCTGATGTGTTTCTATTGAATAAGTCGATAATGAAATAAATAGATTTGATTCCAAGCATTTTATCCAATGACTAGAACAAAATTACTGTAAAGTTTTCGAATTGATGAAAGATTTATTACATTTGAATTAAAAATTAAAAATTGATATTTTACTCCATTAACAGGTGAATGTATGTGTGCAGGTTAAGGAAAGTTTATGCGTCTATAATTACTTTTAAATTTTGACTAATTGCTTTTATATTTATAGTTGAACAATTACCCGTTTTAATGTTTATTTGTTACATTATGTGAAAAATTTCAATAATCACTATAATTAAAAAAACATTTTTACCTATTAAAATCTCTTCAAGACGCTTTAAATCGCCTCTTTGGTTTTATTTTTATTATGCTTTGTTGTGCTACATTATATGATATGTATTTAGTATTAGAGACCTAACCGTAATTTTCAGATACATTGAATTTATTTATCTTCAAGTGGACAACGTAAAAAATCTTAATTTCAAAAGAAAATATTAAGTTTTTTAATCAAGACAAATTTATTAAGATAAAAAAATTCTTGAGCGCTGAGATGTTAATGACCTTCACATTCAAAGAGAGGTTGGTTGTCGCATGGAAGAATAAATGATTAGACGAGCGTCTGGGGTTTAGAAATTTTGTCCATAAGGATTGGCATTTTGTAGGTAAACTTCAGAAGACAAGATTAACTTTTACAAGAGAAAAAAAAATGTACGCTTACATAATTATACTTTTTTTATACAATTTATATTAAAATGGGATATAAACCAAATTCAGTCTGGTAAATTATATTTATCACTATCACAAATTGCTATTAATTTCATATTTCAGAATTATAACTTAACCAGTGAAAGTGTTATTATATAGTTTCTGTTTAATAAATGAAAATTATTTTAAGTAAATTCCAAGAGCTACTTTAAAACAAATATTTCACACAAATATCATTTGGTAATGAATGCATTTAGTGTTAGAAAGTTCAAATTGTTTTTGCTTTTGGATACCTCTTATATTATGAATAACTTTTTATAATTTATTCATGTTTCAGTGTCAAAATATTTATAAAAATATGACACTGAAACATGAATAACTTTTTAAAACTTATTCATGGTTCAGTATCATATTTTTATAAATATTTTAATCGAAATTAAGAATGATACTAAGTATCATTCTTAATTATTTGATTTTAAGTACTTTATTTCTAAAGTAAAATTTTTATTTAGGAGAATAAAATTTAGGATATGTTTATTCTCAAATGCAAGGTAGTGTAAAATGGAAATTATTTATATAGAGGAAGATATTTATTTACATATACATATGTACTAAACAAACAATTTAGAGAAAACATGCCATAGCTTTTTTAGCAAATTATCATAATAGATTAAAATATTGCAATATTACAAATTATTTAATATATTTTATAATATAATTGTTTATATTTATAAATTATAATTTTAAGGTTTTCTTAGATTGTTTGCATCTATGAAATTAGAAATCATAAATTTAAGATTAAATAAATTCGTCAAAAATAAATATATGAAATGCTTATTTTATATTTATGACTCTATAAATAAGCACATAACTTAAAAACCTGTCGAAAGTCTTGAAAGGGAGAGCAATAAATGCAATGGTTTGAATCGAAATTGCAGTGCAGTCATTCAAACTAAAGTGATTTATAGTATTCTTTTTATTAAGAAAACGTGTGCGTGCACCAAGAAAATACCTAAAGCTGTCCCATTTTTTAAACAATACGTCTCAAAAAATTCTCAATGCATGTGTAGAATAATTTGACATATTTTTTAAAGCAATTCATTCCATCAGTTCTTACAAATATATTCAATTTCATGACATATATGCACAAAGTATTCTCAGTTAGTCACGAAATGCAATGACGCTTTGCTTAAATATATGATATGACTTGAATAGAAAGGCTTCTGTTTCCTGTTGCAGAAGATAAAATGAGTGTGTTGTCTCCTATTTAATTGTATACAACTTCATATTGACAAATTTGACGCAAAACGTTCCAAGAAATTATTACATAATCCACAATATTAGTTTTTCCATGTCTATCAAACATAGTCCTATCAATATATGAGAAATCAAAATATTACAAAGCAGAGTTAAAAGACATTCATATTCATTTAATTGTTAATTGTATACTTAGTTTTAAAAAATGTACTATATGATGTAAGTTATTGCTTATCACTGTGAGTATAATTTTTTTTTTAAATTTCTAAATACAATTTGATACAATGCAGTTTAAAAAAGAAATAATATAGGATTGTGTACAACCAAATGATTGTAAAATAATGTAAATGTAGTAGTTACAATGTAAAATATAATTAGGTTTTACTAATTGCTCTCTGAAAATTACTTAATCCGAGCCTTAAAAATACAAGAATTTAAAAATGAAATTTTTCCCATGCTATTATAGAGATTATTATAAGGATTTTATTTACGTAAAATTTATATTTACTTTCTGATTATTTTTCAAGAAAGAACAACTACACGAAGATGATTTGCATAATTACAAATTGACGACAGTATTTTTTCATTAATATGCAGCAGCTGTTTAAACTGATTAATTTCTCATTTTCAAGCTACAACGATGTGAAGGATACACTTTAATTTATTATATGGCACATTAAAAGTATGTAGAGAAATTGCAAAAGAGTACGTTCATATATATATATAT
>JAPDSC010088699.1:760880-777579 GCA_026290005.1 Latrodectus geometricus | reverse complement strand
ATATATATATATATATATTAGGAACTTTGAAGTACTTTTTTCTTCTGTTAGTTTATTATTCCATAAAATGAAAATTTATGAATCGGTAATTAATTAATGCAAAATGCCATTTTCAAATTTTGTCATGAATAAAAAGAAACCATACATGTAAGCAAGAAAAGCATTGCTCTTTTCAAGTAATAATTAAGGACTGCTGAGAGTTGAAAGTAAAATTAATGACAAATATATTATCATCAAAATATTACATTTATAAGAAAGTCGAAATATAATTAAATTTTCTTACAAAATTATATTTGTATTTTAAAAATATATGCTAATTACTTTTAAAAAGAACTTTTAGCATTCTCATCCCAATTAGAATTTATTTTTAGAAACAAGTTGATTACAAAATATTTATTTTAAGCTAATTAAGGCATTATATGTTTAGCTTACGTAACGATATATTCTTTTCGGAAAAAAAAATAATTTGTAGAATGTATGATATTAATTAATATAAAAATCTGTGAAAACCCTTCTTTGAAATTTATTTTTAATGAAGAATGTCCTTAAATTTATGATAGTATTGATGTACTGAAACAATATCACATGTATTCTCTATTTCAGTTTTATTTAAGAGCATATATGTATAATGACTAAAATTTTTCATATTAATTTTTATTTTAAGAACAATATCTAAAATATACCAAAACCTACAATTTATTTTATAAATTTTATGGATTGTAAAGTTATCACAATTTCTTATAAAAGCATGCAACACCACATAAATAATTGTATTAAACATATCGATATTTTTATACAAGAAACGAAATCTCAAAAGCAATAATTAAAAATATTGATGAGCAAAAAAATAAAACTTTAGAAAAAGGAAAGGTTAATTTATGAAAATTTACTTTAAGATTTTGTTTTGAAAATAAGAGAAAATTCTCTAAGTATGAGTGTTCGCCCACATATTTTCTATCTTAAGATACTCCAAATAAGAAAAATATTATCTTAACACATTTGTATTTTAGAAAATTTAATGAATTAATTAATAATCCTAAAAAAATTATTTACTTAAAATTAGATGAAGTCGCTTTCTTTATTATTTATTGTATTTTTATACATATTATTTATTGTATTTTATATTTATTGTATTTTTATACATACTTCTCAGAAATATTTCGTATTTTAATTTTTCACATAAATCAAATTAAACCAATATGAACTAAAAACAGTTACTACACTTTAAATTGTAAACTTTTTACGTTGATAGTTACTGCAAATTATAACATTCTATATAATTTACCATGTATTAATTTCAAAATATCACGCATTTTTTTTCAAAAACAACATTTTCAATTCAGCTATTTAAAATTATAGGTAAAGACTATACGCAAGAGATCTCTAAAATATTTACCAGAATTAACCTATTTGACATTTCTTCATTTTCTATTTTTTAGAAAAAATTTAACTTCGTTAAATTGTAAACATGCGAGAAAAACTGATCTCCAAAGAAAAGAAAGAAATACTTAATCTGTTTTAGAGTTATGTGAAAGAATAAATATCTCAATAGACTATAGAATCAAATCCAATTAGGCACGGGCAGGAAGAGAAAAATTAATTTATGCTTGTTTAAAAACAGGATATTGTATGAAAAAAACGTATGGGATTTGAGTTCTTATTATATAATAAATTAATAACCTTCTTCTCTGCAATGGAACTTTAAATATAATATTTGTCTCACACCAGACTATAAGAATCTCTTAAAAAAATTTAGAGAGGTTTTACACTACGATCATGAATTATATCAAATATGTAAAGGAATTCAAGTATGTGTTAAGTATTTGTTACTACGATATAACCATTGGAAATAATACTGGTTTATAAATATTGCGCTAGAAATTATTTACTGATTTAAGTTGTATTATATAGATCCTTAATAACTAAATAATGGCTACAAAAAGAAAAAAAATACTGTTTGATGGTTGAAGAGAAGATATACTAAATCTTTTGAAACATTTACGAAAAATAATGACAATTTTAACATTCATAAATTATATAAATTTCAAAATCTCATGCACAACCGCATAGTTATATTTTTAAAAAATCTAAGTTAACTATGGTAATTTGTAAATATTATGCACATTACTTAACTATTTTAAAAGATCGATTTTATTTTATGAGAGAGGTACAGAATTTGCTACGAAAGATACAAAGCTAACTTGATACAAAATTTCTTGAAAAAATTCCAAATTAATGCATAATTTCACATAAGAACTTCATAAACTGTATGGCTTTTACCAAAGTCATTATATTTTTTAATGTTACTCAAAACATTTCAAATACTATTAAAACAAAATTTTTATATGGTCATTGGGGGAAACAATTTGGCAGAAAGTTATTTAATATCTTGTAGGAGTGAATAAAGCATGTTTCACAGTATATTTGGAATAAAAAAGAACAATGTAGGTAAACTTAATCATTCTTTTATGAAAGCATATTTTGTAAATTAGAAAAATATTTTAGTTCATATATTATTTTCTTTCTTAAAGCATTTAATTTAGATTTAATGAATTCAACTATTTTTATTATTATACATGTTTGATTATTAAATTAATTTTTGTTAATTTTTTAATTTTATTTTTGACTATTGTTCTATTTTAGAAAAGCAGAATAAAAATATAAGTTTGAGCTTAACAATTTTGTTTATTTTCAAGAATTATTGTTCTAAATAATTTTGAAAGGATTGTCATTATTTATTACCTTATACATGTGTTTACCCTATGTCTGTCTTTTCTTCATTACATTTTTTGATATATGATTAAAAAATATAAATAAGCAGACATTTAGTGAAGTAAAGCTTTTAGATATATATAGATTTTAATCACATGAAATTTAAAAAAAAAAATTCTTGAAGTTTAGATACATAAGTACTTTTAATTCATAAAGGAATTTGTTGAATTAAAATAATGGTTTAATTCTATGATTTTAACTCAGTAAATGTTTTACAGATACAAGCAATGTGTGGAATTGCTTGTAAAATTTTAGGGTGCAATTTTGAAAATATTCATATATTAATAACATATTGACTTAATTTAATATATTGATCTTAAGTTATAGGTAAATTATTCGTTTGAAGGTGCAAAAGCATAAAGCCAATATAGCTCATTTTGTCCTTTATAGATGATTTTTAAAGCAAAAATATTGTAGTTCATTTAATGAATACTTGATTAAATGCAATATCAGTAATTTTCATTTATTATTGTTTCAATAAATATTTTGAATGTTAGTGCATATCAATTTGTTTTTAAGGTATATTTTCTTAATTTAAACATATTGTTATTAAAATGCAGCAAGGAGAAATATACATTATAAAAAAAAATCTAATTATAATCTGTATCGTATATGCAGTATCAACTATGATGACCTATTTTGATACGTTTTACATGAAAATAAAAATAAGGATCACAAAAGATGCATATAAACATTTCACAATGAATGCCACACATAAAGCAAAGATGTTTAAAGAGAGATGCAATTAAAATGAATCCATTAATATTCAGATTGATAAGTAAATTTTACAGTATGATCATATTATAAATACAGCATTATGAATATTTCCTTCAAAACATCATTTGTTCAAAAAATTAATGATTCAAAGAAAGTTATTTAAACAGGTAAGTGTATACGAGTGTAAGTAAAGATATGAAAAATAGTAAAACAGATGATAAAAAAGAATATAAGATAATGTTATCAAATGAGATCAGTTGAAAGTGATTTTATATACACTACTAGCCATTAAAATTGCTACACCAGGAAGAAATGCAGATAACAAAATAATATTTATCGGACAAATATATTATACTAGAAATAACAAGTAATTAAATTTTCAAAACATTTGACTGGATACATCCTGAGAAATCAGTACCCAGAACAACCACCTCTGGCAGTAATAACAGCAGTTATACGCCTGGGCATTGAATCAAACAGAGATTGGATTGCATGTACAGGTACAGATGCCCATGCAGCTTCAACACGATGCCACATTTCATCAACCGTAGTGACTGGCTTTTGTTGACGAGCCAGTCGCTCGGCAACCATTGACGAGACGTTTTCTATTGGTGAAAGATCTGGAGATAGTGCTGGCTAGGGCAACAGCCGAACACGTTCTGTATCAAGGAAGGTCCGTACAATACCGGCAACATGCGGTCGGGCATTATCCGGCTGAAACGTAGGATTTCGCAGGGATCGAATTAAGGGTAGAGCCACGGGTCATAACACACCAGAAATGTAACGTGCACTGTTCAAAGCACCGTCAATGCGAACAAGAGGTGACCGAGACGTGTATCGAATGGCACCCCATACCATCACGCCAGGTGATGGGCCAGTATGACGATGACTAATGCACACTGCCAGAGTGCGTTTACCACGAAACAGATTTGCCAGATGCGACCATCATGATGCTGTACACAGAACCTGAATTCATTTGAAAAGATGACGTCTCGCCATTCGTGCGTCCAGGTTCGTCGTTGATCACACCATTAAAGGCGCTCTTGTCTATGACGCAGCGTCAAGGGAAGCCGCAGCCACGGTCTCCGAGCTGAGAGTCCATGCTGCTGCAAAAGTCGTCGAACTGTTAATGCAGACACGTGTTGTCTTCCAATCGACCCCGTTTCTTGACTCACGGATCGTGACGTGGTTGCACGATCCATTAAGGCCATGCGGATATTATACCTGTCTTCTCGGCTGCTAATGATAGGTGGCCATTGAGATCCCGCACGGCGTTCCGTATTACCGTCTTGAACCCATCGATTCCATATTCTGCTAACAGTCATCGGATCTCGACCGACGCGAGCAGCAATACTGCGATGAGATAAACCGCAATCCCGGTACACTGCAATTCGACCTTTATCAAAGTCAGAAACGTGCTGGTAAGCATTTTTCCTTCTTACACGAGGCATCACAACAACTTTTCACCAGGAAACAACGTTCAAAGCAATTTGTATATGAGGAACCGGCTGAACAATTTCCTCATTTAAACACAATGTAGGTGTATCTACTGGCGCCTGCTTTGTCTGAATGTGCTGAAAAGCTAATCATTTGCATATCACAGCACCTTCTTCCTTTCGTATAAATGTTACGTCTGTAGCATGTCGCCTTCTTGGTGTAGCAATTTTAATGTTTAGTAGTGTATAATCAAACTTGTTTATTTGGAATAGATGGAATTTGTTAATTTCATTTGAATAATCTCAGTACAAATAAATTATAAGGAACTGTAAAAAAATAACAGAATTCTAACGAATAAATAAAATTACCAAAATTTTCTATACTTAAAGTGTTCTAAAGTATCTTATCCACCATCTCAAAAAACAGATTTAAGGTAAAATATCTCTAGGAATCTAAAATATCTATCACGAAAGCAAAAAAATAAAATAAAATAAAATAAAAAAATAATAAAAATAAAAATAATTAATTTGTTTAATACTTTCAGTAAACTTTACATCTGCTTTGAAATACATACATAAAATATTGTTAAAAAATTCCTTAGTGTAGAAAAAATTAGTCGCTTGCATTATATAAAGATTTCTCCTACTATGATTTCATTAAAAAAATAATAAATTGTAAAAAATGAATTCAAGTTTAAACTTAGTTCATTGATTGACTCTCAATGTCTTTCAATTAAATCAGAATTTTTTAATAATTTTACAGTACATTATTTGTTTGTCTGAAAAAACTAAATACTAAATTTTTCTCCTAGAGTATGAAACAGTTTACTTTAAAATACATGTCTTCAAACATTAGTTCTTTTTTACAACTAAGCAGTAATTAATAAATGATACCGCATGAAATCAAGTAATAATACAGAAAGTGAACTAAAATAAATTTACCTTTATATTACTAAAATCAGAATTAATTATTCTTGTTTTGAGTATTGTTTTCAAACCAGAAGCATAATATACATAGTTTTACACATTTTTATATATTATGGAAAACCGTAGATATTGCCAATGTTCCATTCAGCCATTGCCTTGTATTTCAAATAGTTAAATATAATTTTTTTGAAGAAAATTTAACTTTCGTTTTCCATAATTTATAAGATATACCGTGATTCAGTTTTAGAAGCTTTCAACAGCAAAGTACGTTTGCTTAAAACTCATGAAAGAAATATCTCTGGTAAAAGTTATTCACAATGGGAGAACTTTAACGCTTGCAGAAAGATAAGATATACTTCAAAGAAAATGAAATATTCTTCTTGAGTAGAATTGCATTGAATTTTTTTTTTACTTTAAAAGAGTTGGACTATGAAAGAAAATGTGAAAAAAAGTAAACCAAGAAGATTGAGAAAACACGGCGTTACCACACAACTTTCATCGCCCTTTCTTTTTTACCCTATTTTCTTTTTAACTTAACGAAAAAAATCATACTGGTTACTTATTAAAGGAATTTGTCGAATAGAAATTGTACTGTGGCAAAGAACTTCCGCTCTTGTTTTCTTTCTTTCATTTATTGTTCTTTCCTCTCTCTACCATTTCATGAGTTTACAGTCTCCAAGTATTTTTCCTGCTTCTCGCAGACTATTTCTTCTGGGAGTCTCAGTTATAAAATATGGTATTTGTGAAATACTTTTAAGTTAGACTTCTTAAAATGTGATTTTAGTAGCGAAACATTTCTCAATTAGACTGTGTATGCTTGAGACGCCAAATATCATTACCTTATAAAGAAAAATTAGAAATAATTTTTAAATTTTAAAAATTATACTATGCTGCAATTCTTAAAGCACAGCAAATTTTAATTCATATTTTAAATATCTGTAAATTTCCGAAAATATTTATAGTTGAAAAAAGTGCAAGTCAAATTTAAATTTCTAAATGTTAAAGCGGTAAATATGCTAACAATGTAAAAAATTCCGAATACTTAGAAAATTTTGTAGAGAAAAAGTGTATAGAAAAATATTTGTATAGAAAGAGTGTATAGGAAAAGCATAATTGTATAGAAAAAGTGTATAAATGAAAAACATGAAGGTAATAATGAAATAATTAAGTATTATTTAATACATAATGGAGTTCATTATGTAAAAAATAGATAAAAATGCTTTGAAATAAACTAATTTTAAATACTTTTACATATATACATAAACACAATAAAACAGAGAATCCTGCTAAAATGTAAGATGTGTTTTACTTCATAAAGTAGAATTGCTAAGTCATACATCGTATAAAGAAGGTAGATTCTACAAACACATTAAAGATCAGTTCACCTACTACTCTATTGGTTTTACATTCAATGCGACATTTGACAGGAAAAAATTCCGATGTCATATTAGGCCTTGATTAAAAATATAAATGGTTCTTGAAATATATCTTCAATTGAATCTCTGAGATTTGGATAGCCAATATTTTAATGATAGAAAGCATTTATTATAAGCTGATATGTTTACTTACACTACGCAAAAAGGAAACTATACAAGAAAAAAGGAGTTTGAAATTTCCTCATAGATATTTATAAATTATGTCTAAAATATTTAATAGTAGATATGCACCATATTCATTTAATTTAAAACAATCATGAGATATTTTTCAATATTATTGAAAACTATATGTATCTATTTATTTAAAATTAATATTCATCAACATTATGATAAAATTTTATTTTATTTTGTTTCCTTGACGAAAATAGTAATCCTCTTGAAACAACCGTATCAATTCTATTTGATTTACTTCAATGTTGGTCATTAATAGTTCATGAAATTTAATGAAGGGGGGAGGAGGAGAAATCAAGTTGTTATTAAACTTGGTTTTGAAAGTTAGAAAATTTATACAAATATATCAAGCACACTATTTTATTATCAATCGTTATAATACATTTAGTATCCATTTTACTTACATTATTTTACTAAAATGTTTTTAAATTAATCCCCAAGCTTAGTTATCGAAAGTAAATTTGTTCTGCATAAAGCTTAATATTATTTAGAAACAAATTTAACTGTACACGCTTAGTACTGACTTGCTTACATATTTATGAATACATACTTAAATGTATATCTATAAAAACAAACTCAAACTTATTGAATGTTATTTACTGCATTCACTTTCATTTACATCGCATTTCTTTAGGAATAAATGCTTGCACTTTGAAAATAAAATAACGGAAAAATGTTTTGTGCATGTCTTTTTTTCATTACAAAGTGAAAAATAAGGAAGAAAAAATATTTGCTTGAATGAATTTCCATTCAATCTTACCAGGTGCTTTTGTCAACGCCAAAAGTTCAATAAAATGTTCTTACCTGAGCAAACGTCTTTCTTTTCTCTTTTTGCTGGAGTTTTTTTCATTTTTAACGAAGAATAAGTTTCGTTTATGTATCTGGTAATTACTGCATTAATTATAAATAATTCAATGAGGAATTTAATTCATGGTGTAACCTAAATATGATACCGATTCTTAAGATAATTAATGTAGAACTGCAGCATTTGAATTATGTAGCAATAAAATTTATGTGTATTACTTCTTAGTTAAGACACATACTCCCTAGAAAATTATTGTGAACATATTAATTACTTGCATGTTTTGAAACAAGCCATTATTTATTTTTTTATGTAGAAAACATTTTTACCTAAAAATTTTATATTTTCGAAAAGCAAATGTAACTAAGAAAGGGACATACATTCAGCTTAATATTCTCAATTGAATTTCTATTTTAAAATATTCAAATACTGTTTTTGAAGATTAATATTTGTTTATCAAATAGTAGTTAAAGCTAAAAATAAACTTTATTTTACTTGAACTGCAACATTTTTATTTATTCTTAGTCTAAGTAATTATTCTTGAAATTAAAGTAATTTATATATATATTAACTTTCAGATAAAATAATACTTCAAAAATAGTTAGATTTCTATTCAACTAATCATAGACTTTGCACCGTAATACTGTTATATTACATAACAGGTTGATGACATTCCCTTTATTGAATGCATTTGAAAAACATCATAAAGAAATATTTTTAAGTATAAATATTTAAAAATTTTATAATATGCATATTATTTGTACTGTAAAATACAACACTGTTATGATGAAAAATATATAATGCTTATAGTATATAATTACTTGTGTAAATAATTTCAATATTTTTAATAATGTCTTAGAAGCCTTTTTTTTTATCTTATATTTCAAAAAGTAACATTTCAATCTTCTAATGAGTTTTCGTAACCACATGTAAATACTATATCAATAAACATGAGAAAAATTCTATCGAATAATTAAAACGTAATACAAAAATGCATAGTCACATTTACTAGAGGAAAATTTCCACTTTTTGATACCTAATATTGCTATTTTTTCAAACATAGTTTATTTAAATATATATTTACTAGAGGAAAATTTCCATTTTTTTGATACCAAATATTGCTATTTTTCAAATATAGTTTATTTAAATTACTTTGCTTGTATCCATCTACTTACTTAAAATAAATTCCTTGTTCATAAAATGGACATTTACTTGACTTAAATCTACGTTAAATCTTAACTTGTATGAGGTTTGACAATTAATTTAGCAGCCAAAGCTATAAAACTACCAAGAGAGAGAATTGTTAAATTATATATTGTCTAAGACATGATAATTTACTGCCCATAAACTGATCTAAAACTTAGACAGATTGGGCAATTTCGACGTACCATTAGAGAATAACCATCAGCTGATCTACATACACATTTGGAAATGCAAAGTCGTACTCACGGTTAATCAGCTTGTTTGACTAGAAATTAGATTGCATAACATTTCCAATATCAATTTCCACCTCGAACCCATTCAAATGCTGTGCGTTATAACAAATGAACATTCTAACAGTTTGAAACTATTATCTGCTGTGGAGTTATCATAAACCTCAAGGCGATGTTTCAAAATGAGACACGATGTTTCAGAGTTATGTTGAAATGACTTGCTGTTCAGACTCTTGAATCATAGCTTATGACGCAACAGTGATTTCCTCTCCGTGACCTACATATTTACGTGTAACTTCAGCTGAGAAGAAATATTTGAGGTGTTATTCATTTTAAATCCCCGTGATTTGATTTTGACTTCATTAAAATCGATTTAAATTGCTCCATGCGTATTTCAAATAAAAAAAAAAAAATTAATTTTCAATATATTCCTTATTAAAATGACTTTCGAAATGATTACGAAGAACTAGTAAACTAATATTAATTCATTATAAGTATATAGATTTAAATAATTGTTATATACAAAATGTTATTATGCGTTATATTAGCAAATACAAAATGATCAGTTTTATTATGAATTCATTTATGAAAATGTGTTATTTTTTAATAACAACTTCTTTTCTCAAGGTTTATTGATTTGTTTTACTTTATTATTTGTATATTAATACCTAAATAAAATTATTTAACTGTACATTAATAGTCTGAGAATTTTCATCTAAAATTCTATTTACAGGTATGATGATATTAACAGAGTAGTTAATACTTGTTCTCCACTAACTCTTCTTTATTTACTGACAGGATTCGAACTTTATTTTATTATTCTAATTTACGTATAATATCATTAAAAATCCTGTTGTTGTTTGGTAACGATTTAGTATTACTTAAAGTTACCAAATTACTTGTTGTTTTAAATTTTCCTTCCAGAGCAAAATTAGTTAATTTCATTTTTCATTTGCACTATGATTGAATATTGTAATCAAAGATAAAAGGACATTATTTTTCAATAAATAAATAAAATTATTGTCGAAAACTATAAATAGTGAAATTTAATTTCTTCTACTAGTTTCTTAAATAAATTGATACATATTTTTCTGCAAAACTCAGCAAATTTGAGTTAAAATTAGAAGCATATTTTATTATTAAACATATTATAATTAAACCTATTATGAAAATATATATTTGAACTTATAATAAAATTTCCTAACATTTGTTAGGATACACCACAAGAAGAACACAATTCAATGTTCTTTTATAAGATAATATTATTTTATATATGATGCATTGAGAACAAGAATAAATACATTATACATCAATTTACTTTTAAATATTTAATTATTATAAATCACTAAATTTAGGAGCAATTATTACTAAATCAGATAAAAACAAACAATTGTTATTCTGGATGATTACATACATATTTGTTGGCGAACACAGATGAAATAATCTGATTAATATCAGTGGAGCCTACCGCAGGCGATGAGAGTAAACGCTTGGGAATGTTTTCGCTTCAGTATATTCTATCATTATCTTTTGCCAATAAATGGCAGCTTTTAAAAAGGTTTGCTTTTGGATTGAACATTCTTTAGAAATAATTTTTTTTTTTTTTTTTTGAAAATACTAAAGTATTTTTTTTAAATCATATTTTGTGGTTCTCCTTCAGTATATGCTTGATAACATTAAGTTACACTGAAATATTTCCAATTTTCTACTCTTTTTAATCACTTACAAAATTTAAAAAGCTTTTAAACTTATCCCTTTTATTAAAATATTTTTACTTTTTTTTTAAAATCCTGGCAATATGTGATTCAATCGTAATTTCCTGACATTAGATAATTGAATGTTTAAATATATATCATTAATTTAACAATGTTGTAATAATTTAATATTTTAATGTATTCATCACGATTTCTCCCATTTTGTATCTTAGATGGTAAATGTTTTCTTTCAACCAAACGACATGTCTTCGTACTTCATAAATAAATATTTTGAATAACTAATATATATTTATGTTACAATATGTATTACAAATTTAATGATATATTAAGATTAGCTCTATCAAAAAATGTATATTTCATAATTAAGTAGGTTTAAAGCCCAATGTTTTAAAATAATTTTGAAATTATAAAATAAATATATATGTTAAGAAAAAAATGATTGAATATGATATTTGTCGTTTACATCAGCAAGTTGCATGGAAGCAAACATACGTTTTCTATAAATTCAATAATGTACTAATAGATATATTCTTTAAAAATAGTCTAGTATTTAATAAAAAATATTCAAAGAGTTTAACAATTGTAACCCATTCTATAAGCTATCAACAAGTTCAAATACTTTTGTATTAATATTTCATATCTTGATAACAAAATGAATTTTCGAAACTTAAAATGAATTTTCGAGCGGCATATTTTATGAATTTTATTTTCCCCTATCGTACGGAGACCGGATGTAATCTTTTCCGTTATACGTTCGTTAAACAATTAATGCTTAAGCTGAACTATTGACAGCTGAAAAGTTTCATTGTGAGCGTATTCAGTGATTAAATTACGTCGGTATATCTTACAAAGGAGATTAATTTTGCGCTCGTGGCTGCTGTGGATGTTGCGTAAAGCTCCGAGTTCTCTCTCACTGAAAAGCTTTGCTGGAAAATCCGATCAAAGGGTAATTACTATTGTTTAAACTGAAGTGTGAATAATCACTCAATGTGATAGAGAAAGCAAAAAAAAAGGCGGTAATAAATGGGTAAAAGAATAAACAAATCGTTGTTCTTGTTCAACTTCTCTGAATGGATTATTGGATAAGGCTAGAATATTAATTACTTTTAATCAAATTTTCAATTACTACGTTCTTTGAAGGATACGTTCAATTAGAACAAGCTCCCTCAAGCACCAGTTTTTGTTATTAGGTGTTTAGTTGCCCTTATGAATGTTTAATAAATAAAAGGAATCTCTTTTTCTCCATAAGTTAATCTTTTACATTTTAGGTATTGTTGAATTAGTTTTTTCTTTGGGAAATTAGCATAAATTATTAAAGACCAATGAGAAGCTCATTTAGCTTATAAAATTCAGATTTCATTGAGTAGAAATTTGGCAAATATTTCTTGCTCTTTGAATTTTTAATATGCTTTGATAAATTTATTTTGTTCTACTTCCATATGTAAAATAGACAGGTGATTTAATTTTCATGTTTTTTTAGTCTTTTGGTTGTCAACATATTGGGATGACTAACATACATTTATTTATCTAAATAAACTGAATTCTTAAATTTTGAAAACTTAAATTATTAAGGAATATTATTGTGATAAATATAAATCAATTTTTTCCATTATTATTATCTTCTTTAACATTTAATTACTATTTATAATATTAACAAATAATATTTATCTGTCTACCTACATCTAGTTATCTTCTATAAGTAAACACATACATGATTGTATGATGTATATATTTATTTCATCATATACGTGTGTATATCAATGGTGTAATTGTTATAACCTGCTTTTGTAATTTATATATTTTTTTAGAATATGAGAACACATACTGCATGGAAAAGTCCATGGAAATAAATTTTTTTTTATCATTAATTTTTTGCTGTATATTGTCTTTAATTGATTATATACGCTTGATTGCCTATTTCAATTCAGTTTATCAAGCATTTATAAAAACGCAAGACTTTTCTGTTTGAAGAAATACCCGATATCACTCTAATGCACTTTTTAAGCATTCTTTATTCTATTCATTATTTTTATATAGTCATGGTTTTTTAACAGTTTTATCATTTATAATTTTGCGTGAGTATCTAATCAAAGATAAAAAGGAGAAAGAGGTGTTACTGTTATATATAATGATAAATTTCATTTATCTAATTATAAGAATATTATAAAAAACCAAGAGCAGTTAAAAAAAGTTAAATATTGAATTATATAAAGCTTCAACTAATTGAGCATCATTATTAATTTTAATATTGGAAGTATTATTTTTAATAATGGAAAAAGAATAGCTGTAATTAAAACTATTAGAAAGAGAAAGTTGTAAGACAGATAGCAGAATCTTTTCCCTTAATTAAATATATTATAATTATCAAAGGTGAAATTTCAGTATAATGTGCAAAATTTAACTTTATAGAGCTAGAAAGCGATTCATTTGTCAAAGATTGAAAATTAGAAGGTATTACAACTTCAAAAGGAAAAATAAAACTCTTATGTCAGATCAATTTTTAGTAAAGAATGAGGAAAGGGATTTGAAAATACTTTTAGGAATGAAAATGTTCTACCAAAAGAGATAGTAGGACAAATTCGCGTCTAGAGTAATACATTTTTACGCTTCCTTGGTGACAAAGGCAAATGTATATCATGCTGAATTCAAATGTAAATTAGCGTGATTACATTACAATGACTTTGTTAATTCATAGTGTCACGAAGACTGAGTTAATTACACTGCGGATAAAATGAAACTTTTCCCGTATGTTTAATCTAAAAAGGTATTGATTTGAATTTGATGTAATCAATCGGAATTAACATCGAAAACTAGTTTAATGAATATCATTTGTAACAATACATTAGGTGAAAAAGGAAAGTCATTATGATATTGCAATACAAGGTTAAAATCTCTAAATGAAAGAATGGATGTATCTGTAGTATTTTATAAAAGAAGTCGCCAATGAAAAATTCAAAATTGCATTTATATTAACCAATGTTTAATCTTATAGAATTGAAAAAACATTTTTTCATTAATTATCAGTCAGATTTTTAAGCATAAAATAAATTTATTTTTTCCTCTTTCTTCCTGATACCATATCTTTACTGAGAGCTGCTTTCAATGATCATTCAAATTTTTAGTGATTAATTTTATCAGAATCTTTAATGAGAGAAAATTAGATTCTGTAATAAAATATGCTGTAAAATAAAAAAAAAGAAATATTTTTGCCTAGGCACTCCCCTATAAAAACAAAATCGTTGTTTATATAAAAACAGTAAAGAATTTAGAACTTAAATGTGCAAAACCTTTTCCATGAATAAGTTTAGTTTTAAAATGAATTAAGTTTATAATATTGAAACTCAAACTTACTAACATCGAGTAAAATTTAATTTTATGATGAATTGTACCATAATTACAAAGCAAAAATTATGATTAAATTCGTAGAAATTCAAAAGTAATAGTTTAATGTTAACTATTTAAAAAAAAAACATTAATTAATCTCTCTTCAATTCAGTCATTTTTTACTGTGCAACCGGCACTCACTGAGGAACTTCAGGATTACATATAACACTAGTCAAAGAAAATCAATTAAACAAATGATTCTTTATGGAAGAGTATGTATTTGTATCTATTCGTTTATACAAATTAAGCAAGTTAATAAAACTATAAATTACAATCATTCAAAAATGAAAGTAAATTTTCCAATCCAAATATGTATGTGCATATATCTCTATTGCCAACAGATGCATAGTAATATTCTTTATAGCATTGTAGTAGTGATCAAACGTCTGGATTTTATCAGTTTATGAGGAAAATTCTCTGTTTTCTGTATGTAAATTCTTCACCTAATAAATTTTTTTTCAATAAATCTTTCCTGGATTTTTTTTTAAATATTTACAATATATCTTGAAGTTTTATTACTATTCACTGAATACACTTAAGTATAAAATATATGATTACCATAATCCTAATTTCTTGCTAAAAGCGAATTAATTATCGTTTTTACTCCAGTCTTAATAAAAAAATATTTAAAACATATAGATTCATATATTTATATGTAAATAACAAATTATAGTTTTATAGTAATTTTTTCTGTTATGTGAATACATGAATAGATTACAATATATTATAAATATAAAGTCATATTTGACATAGTAAATACATTTCTTAGTAAAAGTTAAATGTATATACATTCTGAAGCTCTACATTAAATTGTAATTCGGGCTAAATTTATAATTCAGGTATACGAAATAAACACCTTTCATTCCATTAAATATATATAATTGATATAAAATTATAACCAAGAAAACATGACGTGTTGATTGAATTTATATGAAAAATAATAATTACAAAATTTGTTTGGGAGAGCACAAAATTGTTTATTTTTTCATTATTAAGTTAAATAAATTGCATATATATATATATATTACAGCTTGATTTACTTTTAAACTAAATATATACACTCATTAAAAGTTATGTATTATTTACATTATTAGACTCAGTAAATTACTTTTCTGATAGAACGTATCTGGCTTAATTCAACTATAGTTTTACTTATCTGAATAATTTTATGAGTTTTAAACACAAATTCACTTATCGCCTTCCTCCAATGTGTATTAAATATGCTTTAAAACCTGTAAGCTGAACAGATATTGATTTTCAATTTGTATGCTAAATCGCAGTAGAGAGGTCAAACGACGCATAATTTAAAACATAGCTTAAGAAATAGAAAGTACGCAATGTGCTTTTAGGGAAAGATATTCCATTCTCACTCATTTTCTTCTTGGATTGATAAAGAGACTATTTTCCCTAACAAATAAAAGGAAACATTTACTGAAATTTTTACCAAAAAGTAAAACTTTTAATAAAGGAGGAGAGAATATCTTACATTTACAAAAAAACTTTTAAAACAATCAGAGAGCAGATGCTTTAACACCATGCTTCATTTTGTTGGGTGCTTAATGACAAACCACAATTGTTTATATTAATTTGCTTTTCAATACGAGGAGAATGCTATAGTCCTTAATTAACATTCTAGTTTCATCCGTTGATCTCATCTGCATTATGTATTTAATTTAAAATTCTACCTAAAAATCATTTTTATAAATTAAAATTTTTTAATTAATGTTTTAATGCATGGAATTGAATAATCACATTGTGCTAATTTCAAACAATGAAAATTTAAAGCTAGTATAAATGATTTATTTCAGTTTCCATTGTAGTACATTGTATGTATTTTTTTTATTACTTTAAATTTTTATCTTACGAAAGATCAATAAACAAACTTTTATGTAAAAAATAAGACTAT
>JAPDSC010088699.1:741771-760480 GCA_026290005.1 Latrodectus geometricus | reverse complement strand
GATATATATATATATATATATATATATATATATATATATATATATATATATATAAATGTTTGTATATATGTATCTATATATTCGTATGTATATGTAATTATATTATACATATATTGTTACAGAAAAATACAGGATCAAAGCAAAAGAGTAAGTTCTTAATTTACAACTTATTTACATCGACTTATATCATTATTCTGAATGACTAATTTATTAGAAGAGAATTCCGAGAATATTTCAAAACATTCTAACGTACCTTATCTAATAGAAGCATTTGTTTTGTCCTCCTTTGTTTATTAGTAAGTGGCTTTTGTATTTCTAAAATTTATGTAAGCAATACACATATCGAAATAGCGACTAGGGATCTAAAATACTAGAAAAGGCATTTTGACTTCCCTTTTCCCTGTGGTGGCCAGTTCCTTAATAAATGAAGCTTTCTGTGTATACGGTAGCTAATTATCGAAATGTTCTGAATAATTGCAAATCAGGGGAGATTCTCATATTGACACTTGCGTTTTTCACCTCTGGTACTCTATTCGTTCGACTCCTGATTCAAAATCTTACAATTCTGAAAGACCCCTATTTCTCATCAGTTATTGCTATCATGATTATCCATTGCCACTTATTAGAGATAATGACCTAACTTGTTCCCAAACGGTATTGAACTTATTATTGATTGCTCTTATTAAGTTTGTTTGTATGTTTTCAATTATGCTCATGTAAACTTATGATGCGCAACAAACCTTTAAGTCTTTTATTGCATTACCACTGAATGTGGTATGAAATTTAGAATTCAAATTATACACATTATAGAACATAGTGAAATTCAAAATATGAATTAAATTTCAATGGATACAATTGTTTTATCTTGATTTGAAATATAGTAATAAATATTTGTAAATCATAAATTATTTTTTACTACTCTAGATCGAGGAAAGCTCTCCTAATGCATATATTTTAAATACTAGCATTTATGTGCTGCATTGATGAAGTGATTGATTACCAATGGCAGATATAATTGTGTAACAATTTTAAATATATTTAAGGATAATTTACCTAGTTGCTTATTTTAATGAACCAAGCTTAGATGAGAAAGAAATGTATTGAATACCTTCATTTAGAACAAAATATGATTAATTTAATCAAAAGTTGAAAAGTGATTTGGTGAAATATTTCTACACCAATAAACTTAATTTTAAAGTTTAAAACCCAAAAATCTGCTTTTAAAAGAGGTGAAAAATTCTAATACTTATTAAATGTTTGAAAAATTAAAATGAAGGTGTAAGATTTGTTATTCTATGAATATGTTTACGAGTATGCATTTACAAAGATTTTAACAACTCTAAATTATTCCTTAATAAATGTTGATCATAGAGTACACAAATACTAAATTTTGTAGAAGAACTTCATTTCATCTAAATTAAGGAATTATTTGGAGCATAAGTAAGTAACTTCTTAGTTAAGAAAACAATATTTTTATACGTATGTGAAGAAACCTCAAAAAAGATGACAAAAGAATAAGCTGATACTTGAAAGAACTCTCTTCTCAATAGTATTGGGAAAAAGTAGTACATATTAGTGGACAAAAAGTTCTTGACTGTATTGCCATTGAGCCTGAAAATCGCCTGTTGTAGTATTGAAAAGAAATCCTATGTTTGACTGAATCGTGAAGTGGCTGTTTCCCAATCCATCGGAATTGTTTGACCTTAGAAAAACGAAAAAACTGCTGAGCTTAACGAGCTTGAACTTTCTAAATATTTGTCAGTAATAATGAGAACTTCAGAAAAGTCTATCTATTTGATCTTTCTTACAAGTTCATACGAAATATTTTTATCTGGAAAGAGAAACTTTGAGATAAGCTTAATTGGTATAGTTACTATTTTAAATTAAATTCGAAAACTTTTAAGAATTTTTTTTTACTGTCTCTTTTCTATTTCTTTTCCCCAGTTGTCATTTCACTACATTTTATCACTTTTATGATGTGTTAAAATATTAAATAAAACACTTTAGAAAAATTAATTAAATTGCTTTTTTCATTTAAAAATTTCAAATAATTAAATTTATTTTCCAAATCAATGGAAGTTTTATATCAATTAAGTAATTTTCATGAGTATCATACTAAAAAACAGTGTTTAAATATAATTTACATCAAATGATTGAAAAATTTTCAAGAAAATTTATATTAATTTACATATTTTAATTTTAGTACAAATTATAGGATTTTTTTCTACTTATAAATATAATACAAGCAATTTATTCTATGTACATTAAAAAATAATATATCATTAATATAACTTCTTTATTTCTCTACTGTACTATAAAATTTTAATTATATGACAATTATTAAACAATTCCGAATAAAAAACTTTAATTAGTAGTATGTTAACATGATATAAAATCATTTCACAATGAATATTAAATATCTTCATTTATTTTATTTTGTTTACTGTTAAATCGTTTTTCTTGTATTTTAATATGTGTCCAAATGTTTTAACTTAGTATTTACTGAATTTTAAATTTGTTAGCCACTGTCTGAAAGTCATAATTTTCATCTTTTATTTAAAATATCATTATTCTCGACCAGTACGCAAATTCACAAATAAAGCTTTTCTAATTTTATTGAAATCATACATTAATACGCAAAATTTTAAATTCATTTTTATTTAGACTCATTTAAGTTCCATAAAATGAGATTGTTATTGGAAGTGTATTTATTTATAAGAATCTCACATACATTTAAATGATGAAACGATCTCTAATAAATATCACCTACCACAAGCAATTATTATAATTTTTGATTAAAATTTCCTTTTTGAAATTTATGAAGAAGTAAATAAAAGGTTTTATTTGAATTACCAACATATATCACGTATTATATGCTCCAAGCAAAGATTTCAGCTTGAGCTTAACATTAAAAGGAAAAGTCTTTTGCATTAATGATTAAAAATTACCACTTGGGAGCATTATTACAAAGGCGAGAATGCTACACATTAATTTATTTTCTTTAACGAAATAACAAGCCATTTCAGCTCGTACGGATTGTGTCTATACTGCAATTTGTTTCTTAATGAATTTATGGTAAATGTTCTTCTCTTTGTACCTGCATTTAAAAGAATGCATTTCAAAAATATATTTTTTACTGAATGGAATATTTTTTTTATAATTAAATTTCTTAAAGTAATAAATATAATTGGCAAGTAGCTTAAACTCTTTCTGCGCAATAGATTAACTGGAAAATTTGGACTTTTTATTGCCTTGTAAGACTGCTGCTTTTAAAAATAATAATTAAGAAGGAGATCATTAACTGTGTGTATGCGTGTCCATAAATTGAAGTTCATGCTTTTCTGGGAAAATTGCATCTGATGTCCTCACGGGTTTCGAAATTATATGACCAAGCTCCGACTATTTTGAAATAGATATATTTAATAAGAATTATGAAATTAAGAAAGAAAGTAATTAAGGAGCTACAAGTATTTTTTTAAAGCTTGATTGTAATTTTAGCAAAAAAAAAAATATTTTTAAATGACTATAAAGTGAAGCATAACAATAATTATCTAAGCAATTTTCCTAATTTCTATCATTATTTTTTAGAAAATTGAAACAGGTGTTAGAAAATCATTAATTCAAAATTGATCATTATTCTTATTAATTTAGAGTAATAAAATAATACATCTATGTTAATGTGTAGTTACAAAAGTCTTAGGTTGTAACTACACATTAACATACATGTATAGATATGTTTTATATTATCATAAAATTTGAGGCAACTCAACTTCGATAAATCATTTTTGTATAATTTATTATCAATATATCCTTATTTTATCTATTTTTTAAATTATATTTGTAAATTCACTGGCTATGTAAGTATTTACAATAAGGACAGGTTTATTAATGACAATTATTTTTGATAAATGTTTGCTAATTACTAGTAAATTTTGGCTGCTGTTAATAGAATAAAAACTTAAACATGAAATTTAAGACTTAGAATGTTATAAATACTGTTACTAATATCATCTTCTCTTAACAGTAAGTAGATAATGATAATTAAAATTAATAATTCATGTTGTATAAAAAAACACTTTCAAATTATCCAAAAATTAAATAAATAAATCTAATCCACAGAAAAAATAACTCATGTGCTTTTTTGTGAAAGTAAAATACAATTCATAAAAGGTATATTGTTTATCCAAATTTAAGTAAATTTGACAGATTTGATTCCTTATTAAAATTTTGATTACCTCAATACTCCTTACATTTTAATTTAATAATTACAAACATAGTCAAACATTTTATTATTATGTGTGTAAAGTTCAATTAGCATGAGATTTGGTAAAATTTATTAATAATTATAATAAATACATGTAAACTAATATCTGAAAATGATAATGAATAAGAAATAATATAATGCAAGCAGAAAAACGAGGTAATAGTGATAAGAAATAATTTTTTACATATCTTATTAGAAAACAGAATACATATTAATATGAATAATTCAGGTAGTATAAAACAATAGCATCAAATTATGAAAAAATTAAATAAATAAAAGTAAATGAGAAAAAATAAACCAAGTGCTTTTTTGAGAAACTAAAATAAAATTCATAAAAATATGTCGAATATGCTAATTTTTGTTTGTATAACAGGTTTGACTCCAAACAAACATTTTATGGAAACCGATATTTTTAATTAAATAAATGTAAACATTATTAAATATCATATTATTACTTTGTGTGTTGTTGTTGTCGTGTGCCAGCCAGGCTGGTAATATGGGGTGCGCTGCTCCAGTTTTCCAACTGAACCATATTTGGTGTGGAGTCCGACTTCCTCTGTACACACATGCCATAGGTAACCGTTTATAGGGTAGGCAACCATTCACACACACACAAAGAAATGTGAAAGACAAGATAGAGAGAGAGAAAGTACATCCATGCTCGAGCCAGAATTCGAATCCAGGTCCCACCCATCTGTAGTCAGGTAGGCTAACCACTAGACAGGTTGGGCGGCACTTTGTGTGTTAAATTCATTTTGTAAGTGGTGTACAAAAATTTATTAATTATTATAATAAATAATAATATGTAACCTAATATCTGAAAAAGAATAAGAAATAATATAATCCAAGCACAAAAACCAGATAAATTCGTAAACAAATTTTTTCCATTTAACAAAATATTTGATATTATACGTCTAATATACTTTACTTTAAATGATTTAATTTAAGTATTGAAAAGCAAATTATTTAATACTATTATTAATGTATACAACTAGAGAATAGAAAACACCAATATTGTGGAAATTCCAAAATTAACTGTATGTTTTAAAATGTATAATTTAAGAAACTATAAACATTTAAGAACTATGTCAGTGTAAAATAATAAAGTTTTCATACAATGTGATAAACCCTATTTCTTACTGTTTCTTGCTTTATTTTACAATAAATGATCAAATTTATAAGATAAATTATCAGCCGATTGAATCATCAAGAAAAAAATATTGTAAATTCCAAATCATGAATTTTAACATTTTGGTATTTAATACATTTATATAGTTAGTAGTTTATTCTCGCAGGTGTTCAACTACTATAGAAAGAAGTACACTATATTATCCTTATTTAATATATATTTCAAGCATCTTTTAATGTAGAAATTTTCAATGTCATAAATGTGAAAACTGGATTATGGGGCTTAATATATGTAAACTATATAAATAGTATATTCCATGTCCATGAAGCATTTAAATAAAGTAGAAAACGTCATTAAAGCGATGAAAAGAAATACATTTGTAGAAATATGTTATAAAGTTTGAAAAATTAGAATATGTCTCCTAAAATATTTTAGATGAAAGTAATTACCACAAAAAAAATGATTTCCTTAGCTTTTAATTCTCAATTACGCTGAAAATTTAAATTTAACAATGTATTAAATGCAAAACAATTAAAAAGAAAAATTACATTTTATAGGTTAACATAATGGAAAATACTATAAAAATAAGAATACAAAATAATAAATTATAACTTAACTAGTTTTTAATAATTTAAGATAATTTTCTATCATGTTAATCATAACTTTACGTAATTTCTTACGTCCATGCTCATAGAAAATATTAAAAACTGTGTCCGATATTATTTGTCAATTATACACACTAATTTCATCAATTTCTTAACAAACTTAATTTTATTTGATGTAATTTAGAGAAATATATTAAATTTTAGTTTTGAACATATTTACTTTGACATAATGACATATTTACTATTGAGTTCAACACAGTGTTTAAATTTTCCAATAAATATAGGGTTTTAATAATTCCAGCTGTTTAAATTCAAGCTGAATGACAAGCAAGTAATATAATAGATTTAAATTCATCATGAATATATTTAGATAACAAACATTTATCCTTTGAAATCAAATAAAACTTGGATACATAATGTCTAGTTTTGATGTCACAACAAGTTTTATTCTCAAGCAGTAAAGGTTCTTAACCTTATCTGTATAAAAATTCATCTGTCTTTCTTATAGGAAACAAATCAAAGTACAACCTAGAAAAAAAGGAGAAAAAATCATGATTAATGTTATGCGTCCTCTTTAAAAGAATTGATAACGAGTTGTGATTAATGAAAATAATCAAGATTCGATGTCGCTTTTTTCTTTCGTCTCCTGCTAACTTGATGGATGAAATGTTAGATGTAGCTAAATGGAAAGTCTTTTCACGTTGCCTAGTTTCCACTCACTGAAATCTTCTTCTCGCTACAATCAAAAAATGTAAATAAGATATGGGCACATAAGAATAAATTCAGTAAAAACAAGTTTTTATTCAATTACTGCATAAAGTTAAACAAAAAATATTTTAAATCGTATTCAAAAAGGTTTTAAGTAATGTAACAAGACATTAATGCATGGATGAGGCAGGAGGTAAGAGATCACTAAAATAAAATGGATTATTAAGTTACTGATTTATGTAATAAGATATATTGTTACACGCATATCACTCATTTTTCCTTCTAATCATAGAATTAGATTAGCAATAAATGAAAATAATTAATTTACAATCTATTTTTTTGTAAAATTAGAACTTAATTGCATTTAATTAATTGATTTAACTTAAGACCTTAGTTCACATCCTAACTGGAAAAAAGCAAATAACTATTTTCTTTACACTATTAGTGAAACATTTCTAAGAAATGTTCATTTACTTTAAAATCAGTTTCTTAATAAAGAAATCGCTCAGTTTAATTATAGACATTCATCTAAAACACTGTTATTTGTCATGGCGTATGCATACCGTGATACTTGGAAATAAGTTATTTCACATTTACAAAATGTTTATTCTATCTTAATATTTTTTCCACTGTTAATTTGTTAGATATATATATTGAAGCCGTATCAGAAAAGTTTACTGGGTAATTCTAAGAATATATGAAGTGGACAAGTAAAAGAATAGCGTTTAAGCATTAAACATAATCAGCAAGATAATATTTTAATATAACGAGAATTAATTGTTGTAATTATTTTGATGAATTTAAAATTACATTAATTTAAACCCGCAGACTGATTCTAGTAATTATACAATCTTTAAAAAAACTTCACAAATTTAATGTAAAATCTAACTTTTGACTCACTATTCTAGTTGAAGAATAAAAAATTATATAAAATGCCAAATATTCTTATAATGAAATAATTTACATCAGAATCTATTCTTTTTTTATAATAATTAACACTCTGAGAGGCAGAAAAGAAAGTAGAACCCGTCAAGAATCTATCACTAATTAATCTTACGCAAATTTCAACATAGAAGAAGCAGAATTGTTCAATTATTGGTCAATGAAGAAAACCATTCAGAAAAGACGTTGTCCTTTAAAAACGGTACAACTTCGTCCAAAAAGTTTCGTTAATGCTATGGTGGCATACATGTACGAAAAATTAGCTGTTATTTACCGGTAAAGCAAAAGGGAATAGATGCGAAGCACGAAGATTGTACGAACAGCGGTTTCCAACTCGTCGTAATCCAAGTCATCCTATCTTTTCCAGTGTTGATCGACGACTGTTAGAAAGCGGCTCGTTTGTCATCTCAAACAGCAATGCAAAACGTTCGCAAAATGCTCGAAAGCCGGAAGACCAAGTTTTGACTAAATTTGAAGTAGTTGTTTCCACAAGTACGCGATTAAATAATAGACATCATTGTGAAAATTTTGGCATTATTTATTCCATCAATTTATGGGGAAATGTCTACCTCTCAGAGCGGAATGTAATCCTATGTAATTATTACTTGTCTGTATGAGTACTATCACCCTTTTAATTTGTAATTTACAACCACCCTATATATATTTAGCTAACACTTCACGATTTAATGATTTTATTTATATTATTTTACAAAAAAGTACTGCAATAATATTTTTTTCAAAATTAATCATGAGTGAAAATTTGACATAAAATACTCTAACGAATTATTATTATTTGTTTCATTTACTCTTTCTTAAATTATCAAGCATTCTCTTTTTAATGTGATGTACTTATATTTTCGGTAAAACTTCTTCTAATGAAATATTTACAAATGTACCCATGGTTAATGATGCAGCAACGAATATCTGATTTTTATAAGCCACATTTTTGTTCCAGTAATAACGCTTTATTCAAAAATATATATGTGTTAGAATAAAATCAAATTAGTTCATTACCATAATAATTATTTTTAAAATTCTAAATTATCATAATAGGCTAATTTCCTTTAAAAAGTGGTAACATAGTTTCTTTAAGTTTGTATTCATTTTCAATAAGTAAATTAAAATATTTGTGTTATATATTGCAGACCTGTTATTACAATTTGTATAATAAATATATTATATATAAAGAAACTTTAATAATAAGATTCTCGCCTTGAAGGCATTTGGATATAAATTACTCTTTAATGCTTATTTTATCGGTTAGTCTATGTTATCTAATGCACAACCAATAATGAAATAAATTCTAATCTATTTACTCAAGATGCTAGTGATTAGAAAACACAGTGTAAATATATTTTAGAAAAAAAAAAAAAACAATAACAGCTAAAACAATAAATATTCATTAAAATAAGCAATATTTATATAGATATAGCATAAAATATTTCTAATATAAGAAAAAAAAGTTACGGTTTCTATTAAAAAAATCGTAAGAGTATTTACTTTCTTATAAACTATTATTTGAAAAGCCACTGCCATCAGAAAAAATATTAAATTTTTCTAAATTAACATATAGTTAAAATTACCAACTCATATTTTGATAAATAAAAAGAGGATAAAATGTAAGAATTCTTAGTCATATTAGAGTAAAATTGCAGGATAATTTTCTATAAAATGAGTAGATAATGCATTATGCACAATGTTTCCAAAAGTTTATTAAATCTCGCTTTGAATACTTGTTACATTAAAAAGGAATTTCTATTTCATATCATTTTTGATAAACAAAAAAAAAATTGTAAAACTGAAATAATATTTTCAAAAAAATTGTTTAAATAATTATACCAAAATTGAAAAAGATTGCATTTTTAACAAAGTACATTATTATTTAAAAATATCATACAAATTTTCATATTTTTTACAATTTCTTACCTTTTGAAAACCTTCATTTTTGTAGATGAGTCATTAATTGGTTTTTCCCTCTTAGTTCAGCTTCATTAAACTTAATTCGACATAATATTTGGTAATTTTAATCATATGCATGTACGTTCAAAGTCAATAAGAAATATGAAAATATAATACATTGATATTTCTTAATATTTTGTTCTTTAATATAGAGAGAGTTATAATTATTTTGAATAGTATATTTATGAAACTTAATAACAAACTATATCAAATTAACGTATTACTCATGATAAAATGACAGACTTGGTTTGTTTGTTGCTTACGGTTCTTTTTTTTTCACTCTATGACTAATTAGAAACTGGGGTCTACTATTTATAAGGGATTCCGAACTACCACAAACAAACAACCTAATGTTGGGTGTAGAATCCATGTGCTGCTGAAAACCAAAGTGTGCAAATCCTTTAGTTACCAGATAAACTGTTAAAATGGCTCATATAGAAAAGTATTTACAAGTTACAAGCAATAACGAACATTTTACAATTTATACTTAATTAATTCATAAAAAAATTAGGCAAAAGGTATATCAGTAACAAGTTGAAATGATTAACTTAAAATAATAATTGCATGTATACTTATGTATTCTAGACTCTCATTATTAAATAGTTATAGCATGAAAATGTATTAAATAGCATTTGCAGGAAAAATTGGAACGCATATTAAAGAATGTTTTTCATTTAGTTCATTTATACTCCCTAAATAATCATATATTTAAACAATTATTTTTATTTCAACCCTGACGGGTATTAATACTGAAATTTTCAAACAAATTTTCATGTTTTTTGGCGTCCACATAGAGAAGTTATAAAGTTTTTTTTTTTTTTTCATTTCTTAGAGCGACATTAAAAAAAAAAAAAAAAAAAAAAAAAAAAAAAAAAAAAAAAAAAAAAAACTTTCCACTACCACCATCAATCATAAAGCGGCCTTTCATTCTCCCTACATTTAGAATTGACTGCACAGCTGATAAATTATTAAAGCTTTACGTTTTGACGGAAAATGAGAGCTCGTAATTTTTCGCTTTGTAATTTAAAGTTTCAGATAATGTTTTCGCACATTAATAAATGACTAAAGTTTTCCTAAATTCGTAGTTTTTTTATTACAAGATATATCTTCGTAAGTGACTATATTTAGAACATTAAATTTTACAAAATAACATATAATATTTTAGTTAAATTACATGTCGAAAATATATAACTGTAACCTGACAATTCAAAGTATAATAGACATATTATCATAAATGAACGTAAACTATAAACATTAAAAACATCAAAATTAAACATTTCAAATAGCAATTTACTCTTAAAATAAAACTCCTCTGCATGTACAACATATGTATACAAAGAAAGAGAGATGGTAAGAAACCCTGTAAGGAACTGAATTACAGTTACTCCTTCATAACTTCAAACTTTAAAGAATGAATGAAGTGAACACGCGTTTTGTCCTTTATTTGCATAAACTTCTACCCCTTACAAGTGGAGTATAAGACCATACTAATTAAACATGAATTTTAAAGTAAACAATAATATATGTTTAGTCAAAATCTGAAATGAATCAGTTACTTTTCCGTTAACAAGTAATATTAGCAGCTAGGTTCCTTTTACAGTATCTGTTTACTGATGATTTCAAATTTTCAAATGGAATTTATTTTATTCAAGTATTGGCAAATTTGTTTGCTATACTGAAAGTAAAGAAAGTACTAAATTTATCTGATTGTTCATTAAAGGGAATTTATTTTCACTTCATTATCTCTATAATTCTACTTTCATATATATATATATATATATATATATATATATATTTGTGTATATATATATATATATATATATATATATATATATATATACACTCGATTTTGAATTTTGAATGAAAAACTCGATTGATTAATACTCGCCAATTTTAAATTTAAAATTTTAAAAGAGTATTAATCCAAATATTTCATTTCATATTCCATCATGGAGAATATGATATTTAATAGAATTTAAAAAATATTTAGCAAATATTTTAAGAAGCTTACAATGATTTTATGAAACATTTAATGTATGATTTTAAATAAAACGAAATTTTGATTTTATTTTCAGCATTTTACTTTCATTCTTATTTAATTTTGTTCTAGTAAATTTTAAAAAAAATCAATCAAGTGATTGAGAAAGTTTGCTAAGTTTACTACGTGACCGATATGATGTCAATATCATTTTCTATGATCTTCTGTCATTCAACAAAATAGAGAAAGACATCTAAATTTATAAGCGATCTAGTTTTGTTATCTTATTTCGGTCATATTCTTTTATTGCTTTCATCATGAGAGCCTTCAGCTTCATATCTACTTTTGTTCAAGTAAACACGATGTACATGGAACGGCACTTCTCAAATTAGGTTACATCTTTCAAAGATTATTTTCTAGTATATTGAAAAAAATTATGAATTTATTGAGTTATTTGTTTGTTAAAGAAAAGTAAATAAAATGAGGTACTTTATTTTCTAATAATATTATTCAATGCCTTATTAAATAATAATTTAATAAATTTAACACAATAAAATTTTGATTTTATTGATGACAAACGAAATTATTTTAGAAAGATTATGAATTGCCTTATTATTGATAGCCATTTCTTAACTTCCAGAACAGAAATATTCCAGTATGTTTTCAGGATCTATCATCATAAGTAAATCTAGGCACAAGATTTTGAAATTAAGAACAGGAAATTTATTTATAATTATTTTAATAAATTTAAAGAGCTAATTAAAGGAAATTAAAAGTACTTAATTGACTATATAATTTAACTATTACTAAGTCACTTTTATACAAATAAATGAAGAGATATTAGTTAAGTTTATTAGAGACTGGGATTTTCTCAATCAGTTGTTCATGGAAAATTGTTTGAGGTCTTTTAAATCATATTTAATCGATTATAAAGAATAAAACAAAAAATATTGTCAGTGACTTCCCTTTACAACTTCTTATTTTTTCAAAAAGATGAATTCATAAAATGCAAGATAAAAATTAATTTTTATTAGATTTTATTTTAATAAATATTGAATAATAATAAAGAATAGTTCGTCTAACTGCTCACTGATAATTAAGAATTACAAATTGTAGCGTAGCGTAGGAGCAAGGCAATTGATGACAATTTTAATTTAAATTATTTCAATTTATGGGTGAGAACAAATTTTAATATATATTTACATAATCTTTATAATATAATTTTCAAAACAATCATAACTATATAATCTGTGGATACAGCCACAAACACATCTCCCGTGTGCTGTCTCTCTGAGAACTACTCTCATAAACCTCAAAGTAAACAAAAATATAATGGGGAGGGGAAGAGGAGGGTGGCAGATTTTAGAGTGCATGCGCTATTCTGATATTTGCCTTTGTTCGTTGTAACTCCTTCCCCCTCTGGGAAGACTTTTATATGAGTAAAAGTCTTACAATACCCAAACAAATAATTAATTACAAAGTCATTAGTGCCTTAACCACAAAATAATAAAATAACAAGAAAAAAATATTTGTTATTATTATTTTTTAAATATCATATTAAAACTAGAAATGTTTTTGAACTTAGTAAGATACCATATGAAAGAAAATAATGATAATAATAATGGAAAAATTCTAATTATATATTCTACTAATATCATAGGTGAAGTATAATCTGACATTCCTGCTTCAATAATTTTATCAGCTAGCAATTTATTTATTTCCGTTTTCAAAATTTCATTTGGTCGGGGGGGACATTCTATATGGTTTAGTTGGTACTGGTTTATTTGAAATCAGTTCAATATCGTGCTCTACAATATTTGTTATCCAGGTTCATTAGAAAATATGTCAGAATATTTGCAAAGCAGTTCACTTAAATCTCGAATCTGTTCTTTATTTAATCTATCTTCTAAATTATTATTTTAATTTAACTCAGAACAATTAAAATTATTTGGGTTGTTTTTAATAAAAGGGAATAGGGAATTCTATTTTTAAATCTGGAGGATCTTTCATCTCATCTTATTCAACAAGATTTATAACATTAAATCTACTGTAATATTGCTTTAACAGATTCATATGATAAATTGGGGACTTTTCTTTCCTATTAGGTAAGGAAACAATATAGTTAGTGTCTGAGATTTTTGATTCAATTGTGCTTGAGCCATGCCATTGAACAGCTAATTTTTTTCATGCGAAGGTGCCAACACAAGAACTTGGTTTCCTTCTTTAAATTCTCTTTTAATACTATTCCTATCATAATAAGTTTTTCGCTTTTCTAGACACTCTTCCATTTTTGTACGGCTAAACTTTGACACCATTTAAATATATTAATAGGATTTAAAAAATATTCAACAACAGAATTTTGCTCTTCTTCAGGCTGTAACCAATTTTTATAGAGTAAGGTGATTGATGCTCTTAATTTTTTTCCCATAAATTAATAGTTCTGGTCTAAATCCGGTTTTACTCGTGAGTTATAAGTTCGTAAAGCAAACAAAACTGCATGCATATGGGGTTCCTAATCTGGGGAGGATCCTAAACATTATACTCTAAGTATTCGTTTTATAGTGTTATGAAATCGTTCAACTGGATTACTTTGTGGATGATACACTGAACTATGTATTATTTTAATTCCAAACCTCTCTAGAAATTCTGTAGTTAGAGCACTCAAAAACGGAGTTCCTTAATCATGTTGGACTATTTTGGAAATCCCATTCAGCTAAACATTTGAAGTAATACATCAACAATTGATGTGGATAATATATCTTCTAAGGCAATAGCATTTGGGTATTTGGGTGCAAGACACTTAGCAGTAAGAATATATTTTTTTCCAGAAGGTGTGACTGGTAAAGGACCTACCTGTCACATATCTATCTTTCTAAAAACCTCAAATAATCGGGAGGAGAAGAAGAGGGTGGCAGATTTTAGTGCGCTATTCTGATCTTTGCCTTGGATCGTTACAAAATTAATCAATGTTGTTATTTGGATACTCTTATAAAAAGTACCAGGATTATAAATTATTATATAAATTCATTGTTTATCAAACTACATGTGTAGATAAAGAGAGTGAATTTTTTCATAAATGTTGCTAAAGGTCCTTCTCATTTTAGCGATTCCATAATTTTTTAAATAACTTTAAATTATCTACTGTAATTTATTAATACATTTCTTATTTCAACACTTAACTATAATTTGAGGGATTTTTTTAATAAATACACTGAGATTTTTAATGTCTGCTACAAACAATGAATCAAATTTAATTTATTTTCGTGGAACTTTCTGCTAATCTTTACCAACGTAAATTATCGAACACAATTTTTATATTTTAACTCAACTTACTATTGTTTCATTCAATTTCCAATTTATCATTACATTTTATTGCGTTTTAAGGCTGAGGAGCTTTTTTTTTTCTTATTGCATTCTGCTTGCAGGTTTCTTTTTATATGACGGAACGAAGAAAGTCAGAATTGTCACATGAAAGAGGAAAAGGGATGCAGTAGTTAGTTAGAACATTTCCCAAAAGAATAAAATAAAAGAGTTCAGTGAATCGGGAAAGTATCAAATCTAGACGATGAAATGAACACGATTACCGTCATTTTGTCAAATCAATCGCTTACTCTTCATTAATCGTGTAACAGTTGCTAAGTGTCATTCGATACTGACAAATCCGGCATATAAGTGTCTCTGTGCGTGAATAGTATAGTTCAAGATTCATTTTATTATGAAAACATTTTTATTCTGTTACAGAATTTGTTTGTATAATATCTCATAACATGATTTGTTTAATTCTTTTGAATAATTTATGGTTAGAGTGTAATATATTTTTTATTTAGGTTTAGGAATGAAAATATTAATTTCAAAGGCTTATTTTTCAATTTTTTTTGTTGATTAAAATTTTAATGTATTATTCATTAACAATGGACAGAATAATTCTAATTTAAAAAATGCTCTATTCCATTGAACCATTTTTTAGTCAAAATAAAAAAAATCAAAGTGAAGAATTGAAAGTTATTTATTATAAATTCTTTACAATTAATGCTTATTAAAATTGCAGAAGATTTAAAATTTGATTTCTGTCTAATTTTCTGTCAGAAAATTCTACTTTATTTTCTAATTCATCTAATTTTTGCTCAGATAGTTTACTGAAAAGTTATTTTATAAAGTTATTCTCTCATTTGATAAGATTAATAAAATATTTCACGTCATATAAGATCACTACTTTAAGAAGATATAAATTTTCTTAGCTAAATAGCAAGATTTTTCTACGTGTAATTAAATCTCGGGGAAAACATTCGATTGAGTGTAATATCTTCAACGTATAAAATCTGATTTTTAATTAAGGTATGAAAATATTGGACACATTTCTTAAAAAAATTAGCTATAATTATAATTAAATAGGATTGACGTCAATAAAATTCTCAGTAAAATATTTACAAAATGAATTTTTTTTTTTAAATTATTAAATTCAATCCAGAAAATTAAAGATAATACATTTGCAATGGAGAAAATTTATCATTTCATGTGTGTTTCGTTACAGATAAAAATTTTTTGTATTTGAAAATTTCATTTCTCAGCTTTTTAAAGTGCATATTCAAATGGAGTTTGTAAAGAAATATCTCTTCAGAAAATATTTACATATAGAATTATCATCCCAGTATATACAATAAAAACAGTAATATATTTTAATAATTTGATTCAATTTCTAGGGAAAAAATTAAGTAATACATTATATCTTATATCAGCAGAAATTTGGCAAGACTATCATAAACAGGTCTCATCATCTATTGCAAGAAAAACATGAGCTATTTTAAATGCTAAATTAGCAACATGATAGAAAATGTCTGGTGATTATGTTGCATATTTTCATCCAAGATAAAGCTTTTTATTTGTTGTTACTAAGAAAGTAGAAGTTATTTCATATTTATCAAAGGATAAATTAAATATTACAAATAATTATTTTCACTGTTTCTTAGCTTTTGCACTTTACATTTTTCGAAACTTTTGCCAAAGAACAAATAAATGTTATTAATGTAAATCTGATTTTGTAATCACAGACAGCATGGAGTTCAAATAGATACGCATATGAATTAAAGTGTCATCTGAATGTATTAAAAAGAATACTCAATTATGATTTCATATTTCTATATTTTTAACGTAAGCGAATGTTGAATTCTAAATTCAATATCAGTATTCTTACCACTGGCCAAAGTAAGATAATAGCAATACTTTTAAAGTCATTTGCTTTGCAAAAACAAACATTTCCAAAATGTTTATGGATTGCAACTGTTAAGTCGAATAAACAACTCTCTTCAAAGAATGAAATCGCTTCTCTTTGCGTTGCAAATAAGGACTGTAATAAAATTTCTCTTTAACTTAAAGAGCTTCAAAATTAACTATTGTAGTTGAAAGCTAAAGTTATAAGTTAAAGTGTGATATTTGTGATGCTCAAACTAATGACAAATGCGTGGGGACAAAAAACTGACATTTCCAATAAATTTGCTTGATTTTTCAGCTCACATACATTTTATTATTCCTTTCAAACAGCGAAACATTTTATTGACAAATGAAAAATGAGTTTTATTTAATACAAGAGCAATAAAAAAAGATATTAAATATGTCTCACAAAAACGAATACGATAGAGACTATTTTCAAATGGAAAACTGAAGTAAATTTGAAAGAAAATTCTCAGCATAATTTCCTATTTTCATATCTGTTGTTTCAATTGCCTTCACTAATGGTTGAAAGAAGAAAATTGAGAATAGAAACTAACATCTCTAATGAAGAATATTTTTAAGCCTTAAATTATATTTGCAAATATGATTTAGATTTCATGGAAGATTTCCCACCTTTTTTTAACATTTCTTAAAAATATTCTATATGTTTCTGTCTTTTGTAATTTTTTATAAAGAGCACTCTCTAAAGGAACGTAATGAAATTAGCAAAATATTGCGATTGTTTTATTGAATAATATGAAAAGTATATACCACAGTAATTATATTACGGTTTTACATAATAACTATTTTATAAGCAAATTTTTTCTCAGTATTAAAAAATAAACAAATACCAGAAAAAAGTTTGTAATAAAATTAATTTTTATTTATTTTTGTTGCACACTGCTGAAATAAGTGAAACTAAAATCAATTGATAATCGGGGAAAATACTGAGAAATATGCCAAGGTTTGTAAGCAAAAAGAACTTGCATTTTGATACCCGTATTTTTATAAGTCCCATTCTTCTACTGTCTCTATTCAAGAACTTGTTCAAGCACACGTTTTCTGCATCAAAGTAATATTTTATATGCATCTATAGCTATGAATTTTTCCTTCATGTGCAAATTATTTTTTTTTAATTTGTCTTTGAACATGGTTCACTATTAATTTTATAAGGAAATGTATTTTTTTTCAATAAAGTCTAAGTATTTGATCCAATAAAAATGTTTCCAAAAAGAAAAAGTCATTGTGCATTAAAAGACTGAATAAGAAATTTAATGCATATATATTATAAAAATTCTATAAAGAAGGGGGAAATGAAAGGATTTACATTAAAATAATTTAATTTTATACTTTATTGTTACGATTCGAATTCATCACACACACACACAGTTGCAGTTTATTAAAATATTTTATATAAATAATCATATATTTATCTGTAATTATTTTCTAAAAATATATAACTGTGCTAAAAGTATTTATATATTTTGATACTTAATTTAATACTTTTGGAATATTAAGTATATGGGAAAAATTATCAAAAGTCATAATTGTAACATAAACAATTGTTGGAAATTTTATTAAAATAAAGTTTTTCAGATTTCCCAATTACATACTCAAATTCATTTATTTTCGAAATGCTTAAAAAAAGTGTCAAGTCTAAATGCAGAAGCTAAATATTTGCTTACGTTCAATACAAATATTTGTTTACCTGATTCTCTGATGTCATTTTTTTAAAATTTTAACATAAAATAATTTACCAATTGTGTAGTGCTTTTTTGCGCACCTAATAAGTAAATCAGAATTCTGTTGAAAATAAAATTTTTACTAGTTCAAACTATATCGAAATAAAATTTTGTAAATAACACACATTAATATTCTCAAATATATTTAAAATAAATATATATATATATATATAT
>JAPDSC010088699.1:729735-741671 GCA_026290005.1 Latrodectus geometricus | reverse complement strand
ATATATATATATATATATATATATATATATATATATATTTGATGTCAAAAATATTCCTGTATAGAAATAAACAACGTGGTATATTGAAAACAAGAAGATAAGAACTCTACATAAGTAATATATATTATGAGTGACATTTTTACGTCTAAGTAACTTTCTTTTCGTATTTCATCTTATTTTCATGATAATTTTTATCTTATCACATGTTTTGTATTTTAGAGGGAATTATCACGAAATGTAAAACAAACACTTTATAATATTTTAAAATTGGACATTCTTCAAGATTCAGTTTAACCATATTATTTTTTGTAAAAGTTCACCATTCTTATAAATGAAAATATGATTAAAACATTTTCTTAATTTTTCAAATATTAGAAATTATATATTAAATGTCAGTAATTTACCAGTGTTTTAATAATCATAATATCAGTGAATGTGAAAAAAGTTCTTTAATTAACTTTTCTTAAATACATTTGGATCTTACATTTTAGTTTATAATCTTAGTATAATTTTCTCGTTCATTTTTTTTCTTTAAATTAATAATATTCTTTAAAGTATATTTATTCTTTGTTACAAATATTCTAATGCTTCTATTTCTTTTCTAGGTAAGTGAAATTTCGTAAAATGTCTTCATACGTTGAATATAATATGTTGAAAATGAAAAGGTAAATGTTACATTTTGTTTTTGCTTGTATCAGTAATCAGAGGGAAGTTAAAGTTACTTATCGTATTATGAACAAAATAAAACAAATAAAAATGACAACTTACGTTTTTTCAGTGTAAAGTGTAATGTTCAAAAAATAAAATCTGTTAGATATTAAAAATAAACGTGAATGCACTGTTACTGAGTAAAGATGTGTAGAGAGAGTTTCTCAATTTTATAAGAAATTTATAAACTGCTGTTTCTTAACTGTTACTTGACTTTAACTCCATCACATTATCAATTATTTTAGATTCTAAGAAAAAATTGAGGGACATTTTCATGAGGTGAAACCCATTTGATATTTTTATAAATGCGCATTTCAAGCACATCTATTTAAAAAAAAACAAACTTTGCAGTTCTTTATGGCATTAATATCTAAAATATATTTTATTGATGATTTTTAGAATTTAGGTCATTCTGTTTACGTATCGTGGATTTGTTTTAACTATCGATCTATAAGATATATATTTTTAATGCATAAATACTTTATATTTCCAATTGAAGTTGATTGGATTAGAAATATATATTTATTTAAAACTGTTTTTTCAAGTGTTAAATATTTTAAAGGAAATTGAATTGATGTTGAAATGAATTGTTTATGTATGCACTTAAAAAGAATCTCTTTTTTTTTTTTAATTTCATACATACACTGCTTAAAACTATTAGGACATATTAAGATTTTAAAATAAAATTAAGATTATAAAATGATTTGGTAACTGATATATTATACAAAAGTTCTGCAAAATTTGGGGAGAAATTACTCATTTAATATAAAATAATTCAATTTAATTGGAGATGTTAACTGGTAAACAAAAATGTGCAAAAATGTGCAGCAGTTTTTAACAGGCAATTCGTTGGTATAGTGCACGCACTATACCAACGAATTGCCTGTTAAAAAGGAATTTCAATGAGAGGGGTAATTTCACTTAACTGTAAATACGTTCTCACAATTGTGACACGTGGAATCATTAAATTTATCAATGCAGTTCTGCAACTGTACCTTCTACTGCTGTAAAAAAAAAAAAAAAAAAAAAAAAAAAAAAAAAAAAAAAAACTTTCCAACAGAGGGAATATTTTTAGCTGTATCAAACACAAGAGTTTTCATTATAATATTATAATTGTTATTTTTAAATCATATTCGAGAAATATGGTGATGAATGCATTCGATGAATTATGTTGTTGAATATAAAATATTTATTAGTAAGAGTCACGTATTAGGGGTTATTATCCATGAGGATTAATTGCTCACCAATTATTTCAGCGTAAAATGATACAATAAAGTTGTGGATGTCCTTCTCTATCAATGTGTTATCAGTGCTCTAATTCTAATGATAAGTAGGTGGTTATTACCACTGCTAGAAATACAGACATAGGTAATTAATTTATTTTCATATAATTGGAAGTTTTTATGAAAAAATGCAAGATAATTTTAAGTTTCCAATTTTGTGTAAGGAAGAATCCACCTGTTCTCAGCAAAGCTTATTTACTGGAAGTAAAAAATATTCATTTGTGATATTAAAACGGGCATTTTCAGTAAGTTGAGATTGTATTTCATATCTCACTCATTTTAGGAGATGCACCATTCAGCACAGTGATTCTCCATAAAGAAACCATAAATCTTTGGTCTGCTAGCAGATAAATTCCCATGATGTAGTTCTAACAGTTTCTGCGTTAGGGTAAAAACTTTGGCCCAGCATCTGCCATGATATACTATTGCAATTAAGTGTGGTTTCTCTTGACTATTTTTACTATCTCATTTTGTGTACCAAACCTCATTTTGTGTTGATCAAAGATTATAACCTGGGGACGATTTTCAATGAATATTTTGAATTTTTAAGCACCAATGACGAAGTCTATAAATGGCTCATAGAGAAACACCTGAAATTAAAAAATAAACCGTGCTTATTTTTATTAAAAAAAAGTTGATTATCGATTATATGATTATTTTTTACACCAAACCCAAACGATTCCTAATTACTTTCAGCTGTCTATTTCACATATCTTTATTCATATTGGTGTAAATATTACAAAATATTATGTGTTACAAAATTTTAAGACAACTGTAGTTTTTGAGAGTTTTATAATAAACGGTATGAATAATTTAATATATATAAATTAAATTAAATAGATTCAAATGAATGAAATATATATTTTATCATCATTTTCAGTTTTTTTCCCCATTCAAAATTCTGTTACAAATTTTAATTAATAGTTAAGACAATTATTTCACGAATCAAAAACGAAGTTGGCCGTAAATTTTAAGAAACTCTAAGTTTTAAATTTTTTATTGAATTAGTAATGTATTTTTATTCAAGAATTTGGAAATATTGACCCACATATAACCGTGATAACTACTTCCATTTCTTGTACAGAAACAAACTTGTACATGACTTTTTTTTATCATTTTTAAACAAATTAAATTTTCTTTTAATTATCTAATAATAGCATTTTGGCTGTTGCTTCACGTATAAAATAACTCCTCACCATTTTCCTGTAGAAATCAGATTTTAACTACTGCTAGCCATTTTTAATAAATCTACATTTTCTTCTGAAACCAATTATTTATTTATTTGGACACTTGGCATACAGCATTGTCTCGCTAAAATCTTCATTTTGACTAATAAAATAGAATATACATAAGGTGTAGACAAAGAAATTGTTGATAATAGCTAGAGTCTACTTTTATGTCTAGCAATTAATTTCCTTATTAAGTAAAACTTAGCAATTAACATTTCCAATAATATGCAAAAGCTACTTTCAGCTTCACAAAGCGACCACCAATTTGCCTACTAAAAAATTTTAGTTTCTTCTAAAAAAATTGTGTAAATAGTAAATATTTAATTAGGGACTTCAAACTTTTAAATAGTTTTTCATCGGAAAAATTGTTTTTTCAGGTAGCAAATCAAGTCAACCAAACTTTTTTTTTATCATTTTTTAAATAAATTAAATTTTCTTTTAATTTTCAAAAAGCAGCATTTGAATTTGATATTAATGTGCATTAGGCTGTTATATGTCAGATAATTTTACTTGTCTTTAGTGTTATCCTGCAAATAGATAAGTCATGTTTTTAACAAAACTAAAAAATGGTACTATAATTGTTGTATAGTAATTTATAAACTCATTTACGAAAATATAATTTATTTCATTTTCTTCAATCTTATAAAATACTTATACAGTATACTGTTAAGATGATTTTTTTATGTTCTTATAGTTTTGTAAGACATTAAATTACACATATTGGTTTTTTAATGAGTTATTGTATAAAGGGAACTTTTATTGAATATATACGTTAATAAAAAGATAAATTTTAGAAACAACAAAAACTGCTTTTTCTGAATACTTTGTAGGATATAAAGATAGTGTTAAAATACAAAATTATAAGCAGTTCCAATTCATCTAAAAATAAAATTTTTGTATATTAACTTCTTTCACTAATTTTAATTATATATTAATTGCTTTCTTCTAATGAATATTTGTTGTGTTTATGAATGTGATAGAAAATATCCCTCGACATCAGGACAATGTATCTTAGAGATAATGATATAGCAAAAAGAACACTTTAACAAAAATAATCATTATTTAAAATACTATATTATTAATTAGAGTATGAAAATGTAAATTTTAACACTTTGCCTATAATCCATTTAAAAAAATGAATAACTTTAATTTTTTATTAATTTTATGTTTAGTAACTTTTTTAAAATTTGCGCATTATTTTGAATATTGTATGAAATATTGTATCAGAATTTATTATTAATTAGAATAATTTTGGGATTTGAATTCTTATTTAAAACTAAAGGTAATATTACATACAAGAATTATGGTTATCTACCTCTTCGATTAATTAAAGCAAAATACTACTATAATCAGTTTACATCCATTAAATTTTTGAAAAAAGTTAAGTATTGTACTAAATCAGTTTTAATGATTAAAACTGTTTCAAAGAATCATTAAAATTCATCTTAACAATTTTTGAAACTCCTATTATGTTAGTTATAATGCAATGCATATTTTTGAAAAAAAAAAGTTTGTGTCATTTATCAATAATCTTTATATGATCATGAAAAATGCAGTTTTATGATAAATTCGTATAGAAATATTATTTTAAAAAATTAACTATTATTAAAATTATTAAAATATTTTCCTATATTATTAAAATATTTTTCCTCGAATATCATGACATTTTTCTTTCTAATTCTCTAAATAATTCATAAAAATATTATATTTTTGACGAACAAATATAAAAAAAATGTAAGTTGCAGAACTTTCCTCCTCCAATCAACATCAGTTTGATTTAAGTCTTTGCCCTTTTTCTGCTCAGGTCTAACCAATCAGTAATAAGTTAACTGGAAATTTATTTATTAAAATTCAAATAAGTTTAAAATTATTTTATTATTTTATATTTGTATTTATCTCCAAAAAAACAAGGAGAGTAATATATATATATATATATATATATATATAGTGACCCCTAATTGTGGATGAATGTGTTCAGCCACAAAATTTACTTTCACACTTTTTCATCCTCAGTGTCTACTTCTAGACACTCAAAAATGAAATAGAAAATCTAATGTCATCGATAACAGCTTTTCACACGTTAATAGCTTCTTCAGTAACTTCTATTTCAATGGTTTCTACTGAAGGCTGCTACGTCTCATATCGACCTCAAACAAAAGAATTGACGTTATCTCTGTCACCGGATATCCCCAAGTGATTAATGTACAGCGATGGCTTAACTTCTTTTGATGATTCGTTCAGTCGTGGAACTGGCAAGGGATTTGGCCCATAACATAACTTTGCTTTTATGCATTGTACATAGTTCACACTGTTACAATAGTGTAATGAAGATTTTCCAGTCCCTTCGGAAAGCTTCTTTCTTTCGGGGTGATAAAAAAATAACATAAAGTTTTATAAAGCTAAAAACTCACTGCAGGGTTTGTTAGCTCAAAATACTAGATTTTTTTTTTTCATTCTTGTTACTGAATTAAAATGAAAAATAAAAATGTAACAATTTATTCAATATAAAATTATTTGGATATATCTAAAAAATCATAAAATTTTTATACTAACGTATATATATATATATATATATATATATGTATATTTATCTATATATATCTATATATATATATATATATATATATATATATATATATATATATATATATATATATATATATATATATATATATATATATATTATTGTATTCTTGCAAATTTATATTTGAAATGTTAGATTATTTTATCATTTGTTGAACCATGTTTATGTTAAATGTCAGTTTATTATCCTTGGTCTTTAAAAATTTGAGTTTACTCTCTCTCTCTCTCTGTCTAATATCTTTTTACTTATATACTTATGTACGTTATAGACATTTGTACGTGAAGCTATAATTTTTATTTAAAGGACCATATAACGTCACAACTTTTTTCAAAAATTGTACATCTACTTATATGAATTTCATAAAATGTATCTAATAATATGATGCGAGATGTAATTTCATTTATTCGGTGCACATTTTGGAAATAAGTGTTAGAATAAATACATATTAAGAGTTGTTCTTTAAACAATTTTGCGAACACATCTTAAGGTAATTAATTAAGGTATATTTAAATATTTGAAAATATCCAAAATTAAGGTTTTTTTGCTTTAACAAATGTGGAAATGATTTGCAAGTCCCCATTGTTTAAATTTCTTAGAAATACATATAAAATTTTGTGGAAATATCCTATACATGTAAGTTATTTGTTCAGTTTAAGTATATCGATGTCTTTCTTAAAATTTTGATTTTGAAAAATCTCACTTAAAAGCAGTTTTATTTTAAAATTATACTCTATAATATAATTTAACATGTATAACAATAAATTAATTGTTATGTACATTTAGTACTGGAAAAAATATTTAATTGTACGTAATAAATTTAAAATTATTCAAATTATTTCTCGCTTTCGCTTCTAGAAATTTTATTAATCTATTATCTTGTAATAATTTTAAAAACAAAAAAAAGATATTCAAAAATACTTGTACTTTTGTAGTGTGCTATGAGAATTTACAAGTAAACAGTGACTGAGACATTTGCAATTATCTTTTTTAGGCAATAATGTTAAACATATAAGTAAAGCTAAATTAAATGTTTTAATTTTTGTCTAAGAAAACGTTTGTTTCCCTATTAAATTTATTATACTATCAAATTTATGACACCCTTAAATTCTATTCGTGGTGTGTTAATATTAAACTGACAAATAAACTTTCAAATTTTAATGTTTACACCACGTATTTTCACATGTTCCTAAAGATATAGGATTTGATGATGAAAAACTGTGTGTCAAAAATTATCGTTTCTGACAAAAATGAATTTCCAAATATTTTATTATTTGCAACGTCTTTAAGGCTAAATATAGTGATACTTAAATTGGAGTGGCTCTTAGCACTGTGATATTTTAAAGCAGTGTATCAATACGAAAAATATAAGAAAATTAAATGAAATTTATTTTTCCTCTCATTGGAATTTTTAAAAATCAGTGATTTGGGTTGTGGTTCAAGGGTCATTTTTTGCAAATAAGGGCTAATTAGACTACGATTTACAGTTTCACGTGGATTCTTCACCATGACAAACATCCCGAGCAAAGCAGGATTTGAACTCATGAATTTTTAAACTGAAGGTCAGAGTACTAACCTATCAACCGCCTGTTTCATTCAATAATTATTTTATGTCAAATTGGTGGCTAGAAAAAATAGTATCATGACTACCTAAAGAAAACATTGTGCAGATATAGTTCATATAGTGCGTTATAATAAAGAGTATTATAAAAAAATTATTTAAATAGTGTTAGTATCGCCACTGAAATCACTTGAATAGAACATGTGTTGTTCTTAAAAGTAAGTACTTATGGAATAAAGAACATAAATGAACAAACAGACTACGGTATTCACTAATTAATATCAATTTTATTTATTTCCATTTATAAATGAAAAAAGAAAATGAATATTTTATTAAATTGCACATTTTATTCAGCTATCTAGAATTTATATTAGAAATGTTCATAAATAAATTTTAAATCAATTAATTTATTTCAAGATAAATCGGCAAAAAGAAATTCTCATTAGCTATGTTACTTATACCAGCTACATTCCTTGCTTCTAGTTTTGGATAAAGTTATAATATTTTTTTAAAAAATGTATTCTATTATGGAAAAAGAATAATTTAATGAAATATTTTGATACGTTTTCATGTCAAAATTTCCATTAAGTTCATTAAAGATGCTTCAGAATTCTCTCACTCATATGGACGCATACTCTAATTCTAGATTTAAAAAAAAAATAAATAAAAACTGGTATAAAAAGTTTTTATATGTTTGAAGAAGTCAATGTAAACAACGAACTGAATAATTTATGCTAATTAGGAGAACATTTTTCTAAAGTCAAAAGGCTCAGAACATAGGCTCTCATTATAAAACCACTTATTTAGTTCAGTGAGCTTAATTATTCATCACAATCTCTGAAAAAATCTTAAACAAGAATAACTAATGTAGCTACTTTTTAATTTTGAAATAGCGTTAGAATTTTTAAATTATAATACACATTTAAGTAGATATTGAGAGCATAATTTATGACCCAGAAAGAGAAAAAATGTTTGATAATACAATTTAAATTATTTATAGTTTTAAACTTTTGGATTTAAAGTAATACAAAATAAGAAATTGCACAATCTTCAGCAATGTTAATTTAATCGTATTTGGAAAGGAAAGTATCATATTAAAACTATTAATGTAACAATATAGTACTTAATTATACTACCTAGTTTAATAATTTTGTTTCACAATTTAGTAATAACATTAATGAGAATTCCTAAATATGTACATTATTCTTTTAATGAAGTTAGGAAATTTAAGAAGAACATGGCAGCTACGGCTGCCAGAAGCTTATTTTCTTATAAGAAAAGGAGAATAATCACGTAATCGAAAGACTGGGTCCTCTTTTCTGTAATTTCAAGGAATCCCTACTGTTTCAGCAGAATTAGGTAGCTCCCAACAAAATCACCAATCTTCTTTGGAACTTTTACTACAGTCTGTGGACTTTCTTTTTTTTCTTTTTTTTTTGTATTGTCATTCTTAGAAACTCGTGCCACAGATGTTCCAAATGGTTAACCTAAGGTTTAGTAGGCTTAGTATTAGCTCATCAGGACACAATGGATCTTTCTCAAGAACAGTCCATTCAAGTTCGTTCTTGTATTTGATTTGGGTTTCTTCTGAAATCATGATCATTGAAGACAGAAAGAAAAATTATATTTATTTCTTTTTCTAAATATATAATAAGATAAATACAATTGTAAATGCACGTTCATTGGTGCAATAAGTTTTCAAGCAAGGATAAATAATGTACAAAGTAATAAGTTATAAAATCTAAAATATTTGTAAGTTCCCGTATAATTTTATTTTAAAAATTTAATAGAAATATTTCACACAACGTGCTTTGATGGGCACGCGATCAACTGCTGTTAATGAGAATATTATAAGAACATTTTATTTTTAATAAAATAATTAGTCACTGAGATATTCTTTTCAATATGAACTTATGTGAGTTGTACATATATAAATATTTTTGAAAATAATCAAAACAATACATGTTTTGCTATTCTATGGGTCATATATGTAAATACTTGTGAACATTCTTGGTGTTGAAAAATAAAAGATAAGGAATCTCAATTAATAAGGAAAAATTACATTAGTGAATATTATATTGAAATAAATATTTGGACCTATTAGATTACAAATTATACAAATATATTTCGTTTGTATTAAAGAAAATGTTGTTTGAAATAAAGGAATAAGTTTGACAACAAAAATAAAAGCAGCTCACTTTAAACAGTATTATTTTTGAAATTCATTATTAGACTGATGTTCAAAAAATAAATTAGTATCTATATACCAAGTATTGCATGTACATTCTTAAAACATTAGATGATTTTCAGCATTCGATGAGTACCAGAATATTATAATTTATTTAACATCTTAAATAAGCTCTTTTTTTAACTAATTGAATCAAAATACTTGTTTCTAATTAGATTGGACTCCCAACGATGTTTTTAAGACTTAATTTAAACTTTTAAGATCGGTTGAGTTCAGTGAAAGGATAAAATTTTACTCCCTTTGTCTAGAATTCCAATTGATACTTTTAGGAATATATTATTTATAAAAGTATGGTTTTTTTAATTTTTTTATGACATTATAAATAATATTGTAACATTAGAAAAAATATGATTTTTAAGTGAGTATAATACTGAAAACTAAAAATTCTCAGATATCATTTTAATAATCATAAGCATAATGCTGCTTATTATTCGTTAGAAATGAATTTGTTTATATCTTTTATCATAAATTACTAGAATTTCTATAATTTAGAACTCTGTGGAAAAAACTAATTTTAACCTTTTGTATATAAGATTATTTTGATATTACAAAAATTAGATAATTTTTTATGTTAATATATATATTTTGAACGCAATATGCTATTTAACCCACATATGATATTAAATTATATTTATTAAAATTCATTGAATATAATATTCTAAAACACTTGCAAATGAAATAATCTGATAAGCAGCATTTTAATATAATAGTTGCAGTCCTGTTTAATAAACATAACTTCTAATTTCTTAATATTTCATTTGAAATTATTGTACAAATATTGTCATCTGTTAATCTAACTTAAAAATATTATTTAGAAATAAAACTATTCAAATTAAATAATTAATGCTATTTTTTTACAAAAGAAACAAACATGTATAACTTATATTTATCCTTTAGTAAACATACAATAAATGTGGTAATTAATAGATATTTTTATTTCATAAGCACAGTATTTCTTTTTGATTCACTTAAATGTCCACCTCTTCATAAAATTATATATTTTTAGCATTTTTTCATTCCAAATATATTGCAGCATGTTCGTCATTTTAATATTTTATATAACTGTGATAATATTTTTAACGAACCACTTTTCATAAAGGTTTTCAAGAAGCTATAATTCTAGTTTACTAAATGTGAGAATTTCTACTGCTATATTAAAATATTGTTTTAACGTATACAACATTTAACAAGGGCAGTTGATTAAAATATTTTAATTTTCCCTATTGAATATTGTTTTATTTGTGGAATTAATCCCCTGTGCAAGAAACTTATAACTATGATTATACATTACAATTATTACTTAATTTTTTTATGATGGTACAGTGATATAATATAAGAATTTCTAAGGAATGTGATATACAATAGAATTTTATTTCAATAGAGATGTCGACACATAGAAGCATTTGAATTTGTACACGAAAATCTCATTTTACTATACGAATAGCATAACTGTGGGTTCTCAAGAGAAATATCTTTGTTTAGATAAGATTGACTAGGAAAAGAGTTTTATATTTCTTCACTTTATTCTTATGATCTACAGAAATGCATTAAATTGAAAGAAAGCATTACAATTCTTCTCCTATTCTCTTTCCTTCAAATTTTGCATTTAAATTATACCAAAGAACTAGAGTAATAAAATTTGAATGGCAAATAAGACGAGAGAAAAGAAATTTTCTAGTCCATTTCAAGCTATGCATCTCAACCCAAAAGTTTTCAAAACAGATTTGATCAGAGGAGTATGAATAGAAATAAGAAGCGATTTTCTTGTTTGAATGCCAATGAAATTGTTGGGTGCCTCGGGTTTAAGGTACAAAAATCCATAAATATACACTAACTTCATATTAATTCAGTCTTTATTTTAATGCATAACGCATATCATATTGTGATTAATATGCATATCCAAAAATTTAACAGATTTGTTTTACAAAGTATATTTAATTACTGTTTTTCAGTAATATGAAAGTGAGATTTTTATTAGAACTTAATTGTTTCCCTGAAAAATAACACGTAAACTAAATGAAGCTATAAAGGTAGGCATAATAAAATGAAGAAACGTTTCGACCATATCAGAATAATTTACTTACGTTGTTTATAATTACCAAGTGAGTACTTATTTTAATACAGATTTAAAAGTATATTTAAGCTTCTAATCAGAATTGTTTAAAGATTTAAACTTCTTGCAATTTTCTTTTAATTTTTACTAAAATTTGAAATAATTTATGTTTATCAAAATATAAATGTTAAAAGGCATATAAATTTTTATTTATAAAAACAATAGAATAAAATAAAAAAAATATGAAGTGATTTCTTTTTAGGTAAATTTCTA
>JAPDSC010088699.1:704633-724735 GCA_026290005.1 Latrodectus geometricus | reverse complement strand
ATTTAAAGAATATTTTAAAAAATCAGTTTTGCTAACTCCCTAAAATTGTAGAAGTGTTAAATTATTTCATTGCGTCATTGTTGAATCAAAGAAAATTATAAATTATTTCTTATAAATATCAAATTTTTGAAATTTACTTCTTAAACTGTTCTAATTTCTATTCTTTATTTCGAAAAATGCAACATTTTTTTTCGAATGAAGTTTTCATGATGTACTTTATAAGAAATTTCATGAAAAATTAATCTCCTTAATCTTAGCCCATGAATAAAAATAAAATATTTATCAAATATAATGCAGATTTGATGTTATGATGTTATTTTCAAAAAGAAATACACCTATAAAACAATTTAGCTTTAAAATCTGTGAAAAACATCTTACAACATATTAATAAAGTCATTTGTTAAAAATTGTATTTTTGTTGCTGAATTTATAACTCTTAGTGATTGAGTTTCAGCAGTCATTTCTTCCTCTATAAATGCTAATGCATTTTCTGAAGCATTTCACATCCCAGTTATTTTTCGTTTCTAAATTATACCGTTTCTGTAATTCGTTTTTCTTCGCATTTGAACCAAAATGCTTGCAACGGAATCTTCAAACCTAGGCGTCACGCAATTTATAGATAATAAATAAATGTCTACATTTTCATAATGTTCTTTCCTTTTTTCTTCTTAAGATGAACGCGTTTGTTTTCATTGCGAATGATGGAAATTGAAAGGTAAAAACTGGAAATGATGAGCACGTTAGCTTTCCATTACATTTCAGAGAATTGCTTGCAATAAAAATGAATGCATTAAATTTACTGCACGGGTCTTGAAACTTTTCAAAGAAATGTAAATTTTTTGTTTAATAACAACTTAGAAGTATCGACGAAACATTTTTGTATTTTATGTGAAACATGAGAGCTCATTTTTCGTTGTTTTTAAAGAATTCAGAACAGGATTGAAAAAAGAGATGTCACGATTTCTTTAAAGACTAAAAAAACATTCCACATGAAAATATTAGCATATTTTCTTGTGAAATAATATTATTATTCAGTTAAAAGTAATAATTATTGGTTATAATCTCAATAATTTATATAGTTATGTGTCACCTATAAAAATATATTTAATACTTTTCTGCTAGTTAGCTCTCCAATTATTAATTTCTACAAGGATTATTTAAAAGTAACTGTAGTTGGAGAAATAAAATAATATATAACACTCTTATCGTTGTAACAAATTATTGGTCTAAATAAACCATAAATATGCATTTTTTTTCATATCATTAAAATCTAAATTATATTTTCGAACTTATTTTCAAATTGGTAGATGCGTATGATCGGTAACATAAGGGGTTTGGAAACAGAAGGAAGTTACAAATGTCTAGTTTTTTGGTATGACATAACATATTAGATAGGAAAGTTTTCTATAGTTTGCTGGGAATATCATTCGTGAATAATTTATTGCTAAAATAATTATTTACTTATATATGAGTAACAGTTTATGAATGGCATCATATAAAATGTTTAATTATTTGACATCTTCATTCCAAAAATATCTGAATTGCAATTAACATTGGATTTTAAATATATGTTTGAAAGTAATTTAAAATATCGAATATATTTTATCCCTTCAATGTATTGGATATTCTTATCCTTATTTAATTTTGAATCTTATTGGTATATGTATTAATATGAAATATACTGAACGTAATAATATTTTAATACATTATGCAATCATTCTATAATACTATGCTAAAACTCAACATTTAAGATTTAATTTTGTGACACATCAATTGCATTCCTTTATTTTTACAAAACTATAAAACAAATGATTGGTCTCAAACCATGCACTTTTTTCCTGAATAAATATTTATTATTAAAATTGAAATCATGAATATTTTCATGAATTCAATTTTTCCTCTTTCTTGGGTTAATCAAATTAAAAACTTCTTACAGAATATATCATTCATCAACTGTTCAACTGCTAGCAAATAAATTTACATAGTACTTCTGAAATAAAATTTGTTATTTTGTATAAAAATATGTAATATAAATTGGATTGTACTTTCTTTAATTAAATAAGTTCAGAAATCTCATTGATCATTTCAGTAAAAAAAAGACAGTTTTAATAACATTTCTTTAAACATTCGCTAAAAATGGAAAAGAAAAGGTTTTTGACAGTGAAAAAGGCCTTTGTCGAAAAATTATTAAAAGTTATATATATATATATATATATATATATATATATATATATATATATGTGTGTGTGTGTGTATATATATATAAAGACATTAGCGATTTTTTTGCCGAAAATGGAGGAAGAGAATCACAAATGCAAATTTTTCTGATTTTCAAACGGTGTAATAGGCTAATTTTGAGTTCGACGTCGAAAACGTCACTTCAGCGGCAGTGAGGGAAATTTGACTTTCATTTGAATAAAAGACAATGAAGACAAGGATGATCGGCATTCAATGACAGCTTTGTTTCTATGAGTACAATGTCTCAATGAAATCATTTAACCAATTCAGAAGCTTAAATAGTTGTTGGTAAGTTAGAAGGGGGCAAAACTCAAGCCAATGTAGCGCAAGCCATTGGAATGTTACAAGGTGTAATTTCCAGAATCTGGAACCTTTTTTTTTTTTTTTTTTTTTTTTTTTTTTTTTTTTTTTTTTTTTGAGAATGGAAGTGCAGGCAGATGTTTAATTCAAGGTCTTAGACGGGCAACAACGCCCAATGAAGATCGTTATGTAGTGTTAACGGCTAGGAGACACTGAAATATGAACTCTACTTTTCTCCAACAACACCTTCGCTCGGCTACTGACACCACGGTAACTACTCAGACTGTCCGAAAACGGCTCCATGTTGTAGGTCCGTATGCTCACTGATCGATGGTATGCGTTAAACTAACATCAAAGTATCGTCGCGAGGCATGTTGTTGTCTCGCATTATCATCCTGTAACCCGAAGACATCACCTATCGCCCAACATAAGGAGATACATAAGCATCCAGGACTTCATCTCCAAATGTGTGAGCAATAACATTCCCACGAGAAAAGACATGGAGGTCTGAGCGTTCACTCAAAGTTTATAGTACTCCAAAAATAATGCTGCCTGATCCATATGCATCTCTTTCAGTGGTGTTTTATTGATGTAAATGAATTGTACGTTCTCACAAAATGAAAATGGCGGCTATTATCAATTTCGAGTCTAAACCTGAACTCATCCGCAAAGAAAATAGCCCTCCATTGATCACGTGTCCAGTGTACATGTTGACATTATCATTGTAAATGTTTCACCAAATGCGAAATGTGAACGGGAGGTAAATGACTGGCCACTCGCATAAAGGTCATGCTCATGAAGTCTTCGACGCATAGTTTATCTACATACCAACTTTCTGCAGCTTGCAGAGAGGGAGAGATAAGTTTAGTCAAATTTGCTATTCTATTCTTTCCTGCGCATAAAGACAAATGTCAGTCATAGGCACTCATGCTAGATCATATTCGTGAATCCTTCGACGCATACTTCATTTACATACTTTCCAGAGCTTGCCGAGACGGAAATCAGAATTCAGCCATGGTTGAGGTTCTACGTTCATGTGCATAATAACAAACGTTAGTTAGAGGCACTCATGTGGTGTACGTGGTCATTAACTGAAGCAGCTGGATGCTGAATCCGTGGTTTGAAATTGTTTCCAAAGTCTATTAATCGTAGATGAACCACATTCAGAGATCTAGCAACTTCTATCCGACTTTGTCCCGCCTCTAGTCTCCCAGTTACCCTCCATCGAAATTATTAGGTCAAATAATGCCTGGTGTCAATCGTTACAGTTTCCCTATGCTTTTTAATCTCAGATACACAACATCAATTGCAGCATCGCTAAGACATCAATTTTTATGCACCTCGCATATTACATTATCCATCAGCAGCGGTACTATTTTGGATAATGTCATGTATTTCAGTTCTTTTTACTTACCAATATTTTCAAATTTCATTGAGATTGTCATTTTTTAAAGACAATTATCACTATTTTAGTGATTTTTTCTTATTTTTTGCAACTAGTTTATGAAGATTTCCACGAAATTGATTAACGTATTTGAAGTGTTTTCATTCTTATTTATTTCAAATTTTTCCCTAAATGCATTGCATGCTTACATATTTTTCTATTTTGATTTGAGGTATAGCATGCTTTTTTGAAATATATAATATTTATATTATTCATATAACTTAAATTTTATACTTTTCCAAGTGTCTTTAAGCTCTAAATGTAAATTTCTTTAAATTTAATTCATTATGAGTTAAATGTGATCAGGATTCTCTAAAAAAAAAAAAAAAAAAAAAATGTGAAACATTTTTAACCTATGAACATTATTTGGCATATTCACACTGACATTTCCTTTACGATACTGTTTCCTAAATGTACATTTTTAAATAAATTATCTCAGTTTTCTTTCTTGTAACAAATTCATTACGTAAAAATTTCATTGGTAAATGAAATGAATTCGATACCTTTTGATTATTCATCTGAATCTCTATTTCGATGTTATGTTATTTTAGAACCATGGTAGAATTTTGTAACATTTGCATTTTTTTGCTCTTTTATGGTCCTTTAAACTGCTAAATTAGAACCATAAAACGAACATAGATCGACGAAATCGAGGGAATCCAAAGATCCTCTGTTATTTTCCTTCTGAAGAAGTTCATCACTGACAGGAAATTAGAGAACTTTCTAATGCCTTCGAAAGCTGTAAAGATTCAGATATATATGACATTTACTTCCAAATTTACATTTTGAATGGATCTATTTTCCTTGATATTTGAAGGAAAATGTAGAAGTAATAAATAAGGGAAATATTTCATTTGTGAAGTAAATTACTTTTCCCTGTAAAATCGATTCAGTTCGAATGGGTGCTGAAAGTACCTGCCAAATATTTCTCTTCGGTAACTCAGCTTATGTTATTTATTTATTTAAATTATTAAATGCAATCTGAACAATAGTTTTTAATATAGTTCTAAGTAAAAATGAATTTTATGAACTTGCATATGATTTTACTATAAACTATAATTGAAAAAAATTACTAATAAATTTATAGAAATTATTCAAATTTAATGATTTAAAAGCGCAATCATAAATTTTATATAATGTAATGACGTAAAATGTTACTCCCTTTTCAATTTCAGAAATGTATGAAGAAAACCTTTTAAAACATTATTAAAATATTAGAATATTACTTTGAAAGTTAAACAAAATATTTACAAGAACGAAAAATGTATTTGCACTATAAAATATATGTAAATCACACAAACTGCAAATAATTTATACGTTCTTCACCTTTATATTTTATTATGATTTAAAATAAATGCACAATTATACACCAATATGTATTTCTTTATTTTTAAATGTGCTTTTTAACATTGCTATTTTCCCAAGTAGAGTAAATGAGGTATTTATCATGAGAAAATAGTTTAATGTGATTAATATGAAGCTTCGGAATTCTAGCAAAGTATAATTTTCCAAAATTGGTACAGTTTTCAATTTCTATAATTTTTTTTATTAAAAATGTAGCACTGGATACTTAAGATGATTTCACTTATCAATATGATAAAAATGCATACAAATATAATTTCATTTTAAAATAATTTACTTTTCAAAACAAAATTTCTACCAAGTCCAATGTATTTTAAAATGAGAAAATTTTCTGTTTAATGCTATAAAAATGTAATTTACTAAATTTTTCTTCTTAACTTTTCCAAAAACTAAATACTATAAGAATCTATATAAATAATCTCTCTCTGTGGAATTAAATTAAATATATTATGTCTTCAATATTACATATTAAAATAATCTTGTAACTAGTGTTTCTCATCGATGCCTTGTAATCTTTTAGTTAACTAAAATCTTAAATTAAAAATATAATTCTGGACAATGTGGAAAAAATACAATCACTTTCAGAAAGTTCGAAAATTAGCTATCAACTTGATAAGTTTTATATTTTAATTTAATAAATCATACAGAAAATTCTAAAGCATATCTCTACTTATATTATAATATTTTTTATAAAATGGCAAAAATTTAAACTTTATCATTAAAATCTCCTTCCTAAATGAAGAAAAATATTCGTTTTGTCGATAATATTTACACAGCTACACTTTATTATTTCAAAACTTTTACTTTTTCAGTCAATCATCATATGTTCAAGATAGTACTTAGAGAGGGAGTTCTCTTCAAGGAAAAAGGAAAAAGAAAATCTCGACCGATAAGAAAAATGGAGGAAAGCTCTTAACACAAGCAGATTTCACTTGGGTAATAATCAGCATCATAACTGGGCAATTTGACCTAAGGCATATTCAGCAGTCCTTTATATTGAGTCTCACTGGTGACCAAGAAAACTTCTATTTTTTTTTCTTTCTTTGCTTTCATACTTTTAGTTGAATATCGATTCTCAATATCACCGACTGTTGATTCCTATCTAAAGCGACTGCACTTAACCTCAGTCTTCTATTAGAAATCCCTCATTTCTGAATCTGAATTTCACTGTTTTTGGCCCACTCTTCCCTTAAAAAGTACTCATGAATCAGGAAAAAATGAAGAAAAGAAAATCTGAATTTGTGGGAACAAATCTTACGCTTCAGCGGTAGTCCTTTTTTCTATTTAAGAATCTTTTCGAAACGAAGAAAGAGATCTGACCGTGCATAACTTAATAAATAATTTCTGAAAAAGTCTTGAACTGTCATGTGTGTCACTTTGGAGTTTTGATACGTTGCATCGCTTATCGGTTTAATATTTAATACCAATTTCTACAATGTAAACGGAGAATAAAAATATATCATAATTTTTAAAGATACGAGCAATAAAATTATAACAAATATTTAATCTAAGATTTGCTTGAGCATAAAAATGATGTAAGTCATCTAAATAATTCCTAAAATAAGATGTTCTAATTTAAAAAAATACTTGTTAAATTAGAGACGTAAGATAATTCTATAAAGTATTGTGCTTTAAAATAAGATTCCGAACACGCGAGTGCGTGGAATTTATTTTATTTTATATTTATTTTACAAATGCTATTTATTTTACTTTATTTTTGTTTACAAATGAATTTATTTGACACACAAATACTTTACAATTTATTAAATTTTAATCATACTCAAATAAAAATTTAGTATAAATTATATCTATACATATTATTCAAAGTAAAATTATTTTTAACTGTCATGTTTAAGCAATATTTATCAAAATATTCAATTCAGTTTTTCTTGTTAATTTTATAACAAGGTGTCACTTGTTATACTACTTTTGATCAAACACTTTATAATTCAAATTTTAAAGTACTAGAATTTAGAAAATGAATGTTTCCCTCATCACCATTTAGTTGAAAAATATTGGTATTAAAATCATAAAGTGTTTTTTTGGCTATTGCAGAAAGATTTCAGCTAACTATGTTTTCATTCAAAGCGATAAAGGTAACAAAACATTTAATAAAACAATCTATACGTACGTTTAATATATAAATTCTATACCATAACTATTGCATGTGTTTACTTTTATCAACGGGTAACTTTGAATTATTTATATAAATACTGTGTATACACACTTTGAATATTTCATATAACATAGCTATATTTCTGTTCTGTATCTGTTTCGTTACTAACTTTTGACAAGTTAATCCCCACTTAAAAATATATGTCAGCAAAAATTATTATTGAAATAGATAGGTTTCATTTTTCAATGTGTAATAGCTCTTGAGAAGCAGATGTTTGGAGTGAGTCATTTTTCACTTTGCATATAGGTAATGAATACATTCGAATAAAATATGAAATTATATGCATGGGATAATAAGCATGAAGAGTTACTGAATTATCGATGAATTTATTTACTATTATTTAATGATTGTTAGCAATTAATATAAAAAATATTTTTTCAAGAAAATTAAAAATTTGTTTTTAATGTTTCAAATAGCTTTCTTTCCTCTATATAGTGAACTATTTTAAGTCCAGAAAATATACATGAACCCAACAAAAGTTATAATTTAAAAAAAAAAAAAAAAAAAAAAAAAAAAAACCATTAAATTAAGAACATTGCCTTCTTAATTAAAAGAAGCTATGTATGCAAAATATAACTAAATCTAACGAGGATATATCCAGTACTTTAATGAATTTAACAAGAATACATATGTCTTAAAATTTTGTATACTTAAAATCACTATTTTAATCTATTCAGTAATCTAAAAATTGTCAATATCTTGACTTTATAAAAATTCCAAACAAATTTTCAAGATGTTAACTGTATTGATTCAATGTAAATACTCACCCAGAAAAATCACTCAAATGAATAAAAAAAAATAATATTTTTAATACACAAAATATGCTTCATACATGATCAATTTGTTCTCTTACGTATTTTAATGATGTCTGAATAAAATATCATGAGTCATGAATCAAAGAAATGAGCACATTGATTTTTAAGTTACTTCTGTCTTTCTTTTTAATTCACCAAAGTGATAAAAGTAACACCTATTCCAAGTAAACATATTTGCATTAAGAATGAGTAAAGCTAAAATCGTTCAGAAACGGGTAATTTACTTTCATAAATAAACTATTTTCATTAAAACTTTCTGCTGAGGCTTTGTGCTTATAAACGTGAGTCAGTTATAAGATAACTCTTCACAATTTTAAGAGTTGTATTACTTTCTACTCGCATTAAATGTGTGGACAATCAGCTATAAGGTTATCTGACTGTCGTAATTTTGTAGATAAGAGGTATATAATTTATTTTCTTATTAAAATGTATTATAAAAAATGTAATGTTTTACAAAATGTATACCATGCATTCTTTATAATACAGAATGCATTACGAAGAATATTTTAATGCTAATTATATTTTACTTATAATGATCATATATAAAATGATATTCTATTGCTTTACTCAGTCATTATTCAAAATTTCATGTTTCAGAACTCACATCTTGCTTTAACTGATTACATTGCTTTTATAATGCTTTTTTACATAATAAAAAATTAAACAATTTTAAGAAAGTACAAACAAATACGTATATATTCTTTCCTAAATTGGCAAGTACTTGTTTATTAATCTATCAAAATATTTCGCCCAAAATATTTGACATAAAATGTTCTAGCTTTATGACGATAAATCAAAAAATACTTTTGGTTTTTAATAAGGTATTGGTAGAAATACTTACAAACAACATATAAAATATACTTAATATAAAAGAAAAGAAATAATTAAAAATAAAATAAAATTCTTGGTTTGTTATAGTAATTTTTGAATTACTTAATGTTACACATTGAGACAAAAAATATCTGTTATGACACTGAAGGAATAAAAACCAAGGTTTTAGGAGGAGAAATAGATAAAGCGTTTTAACAAAACGTTTTATTAAAAAATATTAATAATTCCTTCAAGCGGAAAATACAGATATTATGATATGAATAATTTAAAACGTTTCTGAAGATAAACACACTTTTGGTAAAACTACACACACTAATGATTTTTTGTCATATTTATATGTTCTACCCCTAAAATCAACAAATCTATTCTCATTTTAAAATCACACATTCTCAAATTATCTTTAAATTGAAAAATACATGTAAGCAAAAATTTATTACATACATAGTAAAGGGATTTTACTATTATTTAATTATTGTGTACTAAGATTGTAAAAAAATGAAATATTAGAATTATAAATTATTAATTTAACTTGCTTTCGTAGAAATGATCACGTCAGAGATTAACAAAAAGTCCTTTCGTTAGAATGGTATAAAAGGAAAAATTTGCAATAAAAAATCCATTAAACATTCTTTTTTTCACTGCTATGATCATGGCAATGAACGTAATAAATATACTCATAAAGGTACGTTAAAAGTGAGATAAGTTTCACAGAAAATAAAATTGGGCAGAATGCAATTAATGTTCCCTATGAAGATATCTAATCTAAGTGAAGCACAATTAATAATTATGTCATTAGCAACCAGAAGTTGCATTTAAATCGTTGATTACTTAAACAATTGTACCAGACAGAGATAACATTAAAATTTCATCAGGTAATTAATCAATCTAAAAGCATGCATCATCATTCCCTTTATTTTTAATATTTAATTTACAGTTTAAATATTGATCTTTTAAAATATTGATTTTTTGAATATATAAAAAACATTTAATAAATTGATAGTTAAATAATTCATTTATTAATTAATAAATTATATTTATTCAAAATTACTTTTTTAAATACGTCTTGATTTAATATTTAAATCCATATAATTTCATTTCAGAATAGTTCGCTATTTTAAGCAAGATATCACCTTAAAAACAAATAACAATTGCAAATGCTCACAACAACTCCTAGATAAACGTACAAGAACATATGTCTTCATATATTCCAATTAATTATTGGATACAATAATATTGTTAGCAATTTTTGTATGATACAAAAATAAAATTATTGAACTTTTAATGCATTTGTTCTTATGTGAATGAGTGCTATAAGCAGTTGTACCATATTACAAAAATACACTATGAAGCTCACAAGGAATTTGACAAACTTATTTATACATTTTCACATATTTATCAGGATTCCAAATTATAAACATAATCGAATTAAAGTTATATTCTATCAAATGTAAAATTAAATTTTAATAAGTATTTTGTCCTGTAATGTCAAATCTCCAGAATTATTTCATGTGTTTGATTATTTCAAATATTTTGTTGAGACATATAGTGGTTGTTTGATCATCACTACGAAGGTAAATGGGTCATTGTTATTTAGAAGCAGACACCAAATAGAAGACACTAGTGTTGCATGTAGTAAATAATGGACAATAGTGTGGTGTACCTATATTTTATAAAATATATGTATATTATACTGTTGACCATTAAAACTGCAACTTCAGAAAAAAAATTACCTAATTAAGAACAAAATGGACTGAAGGAAATAATAGGCTGCATTTCAGATGATTTGGATTAATCAGAAGGATTCTCGACACACACATATTCTCAGCACTGGATAAAATAATAGTTGTGCATTCTTTAGTATATTTCTGATTCGGGAATATCTTTGCTAAATATTTGGTTTTGTTTGTTTGTCACTCAACTAAATTTTTCATACAAGAAGGCTAATTTGACCAAGAAAAAACCTTAAACTGTAGGAATTGTCTCATAATATTGCATTGTAACTAAAATGAGAAGAAGTAATGCTTACCAGAAAATTTTGAAATTCACTAGAGTCTGAACCGTTACATATTAAGAGTGTAATATATGATTCCTTGATATTGCTATTAGCACAAGTTGTAATCAAAGAAGTGTTGTGGGAATATGGAATCAGTGGATAGCTGAAAGTCATATTGAATCGATTGGAGAATTTCAACAATCTTCTATGACTCACTTACAAGAGGATAAATAAATTGTAAGGTTAGCCATGTAAATCCATACAACCACATCCTTGTCCATTAGTCAGGACATGGACTTGTATGCAGCATGTCCTATATCAAATCTTAGGGGCCATCAATGAATAACTATTTTTACGCTTCTCTTGTTGATGCAAACAGCCATGGATTGAGTTTTGATGCCTCCAATGAAAAATCTTGTAATAGGAAAGGCACAATGTCGCGTGTCAGACGAGGAACTGATAATTGTACCCATTCTAATGATCGCATTATGAATAAATGGATTTTTTTTTAAATTAAAAGAAATGATATAAATGAAATCAAGATGAATATTACTCGAACTGAAATTATCGCAAAATACTTTATTTTGACAGTAAAAAAGTACAAATATATTATTTGAAACAGTCAAGACTATATTTTCAGCACATTTCCTCAGTTACCTTTCTTTATAAACAGTTACAGGAGATAGCATTTTCCATAAAATAAAAATTGTTTGGTTGAAATCTCATAATTTCACAATCTAACTTTTTTTTTTTTTTTTTTTTTTTTTTTTTTTTTTTTTTTTTTTTTGCAAACAATGATGATATTTAAAATCAAGAAAATTGTTCCCAAAATTTGGTCTGCTTTAGAAATTTTAAAATGTTAATGATTATTAAAAAAAATACATAGTGAGAAGGCTAACATATTTTAGTGAAACATACATTTTTAAAATACTCAGCTTGTAATAAAACTAAAAGCATAAGCTAGTTTAAAATATTCGTAATTCAATGAGTGTATGTCTATAACGTTAATTTAGTATATACTCTTACAAATTATAAGGATAGCTGTTAATTCGTATATAGGAAACTAGTGAAGTATGATAAAAGGAAAGAAGAGAAATTTCTCCTGACATTGCATTTTAAATTCCTTGAATTCGGAAAATTTTAAAATACTTAAATTCTTGCTTGAAATTAATCTATAAAAGATTATGTGAGGAACATTATTTTTATCATTGATATTACTAATGAATTTAGTAAAAACACAACAGTGTGTAAATTTCATTACATTAATGGATTTTAATAAACATTTTAAATTCAGTTATTTAGACGTTTTATATGTATGATGGATATTATCATTATGATTAACGTTGCAAAGTGCTAATAACATTAATTTTTAATTTCCAAAAATGCTTTAAATGAAACAACATATTATTTAAACAGTTTCTTAAGTAAAGAAATGTGTTCCTGTAAAACTTATAAAAAGTAAACCAAAGCACAAAATATTTCTCTGTAAAATATTATTAATAAATTTCCAAATTGCTATAAAATCAAGACAAATTATCAGCATTCTATGCAACCTTTAGTTACATTCATTTTTCCAATGTATTAATTTTTTATTTATATGTGTTACATAAATTATCAAAAAATATTGTTTATCATATTGATGGTAATTTTATAGAATTAATTTAAAATAAGTAGTTCCGAACTAACTCCAGATCATGTCTTAAACTGCCAAGCCATTATCCGCTCCCTCTTCGAACTAGGAGCTCCACCAATTGAGATCCTCCATAGCCACCGGGCTCCAGAACTAGCAGATCTCATCAACAAAACTTTTGGTGGACTGTAGACTTTTTTTTTTTTTTTTTTTTTTTTTTTTTTTTGCACTTCGCACTTATTCATAGACACGACAACAACAACAACAAAATAAGTAGTTCTAATATTTAATTAAAAATTAATTATTTTAAAAATTAATCCAATTTTAAAATTAAAAATAAATTCCTTTTGATTGTATTACAGTGAATTTCTTCAAATTTACTTCATATATTATGAAAAATTTGGAAATTTATTTCATAAAATTTTGAAATCAAATTATTGTAATTCGTGCTTTTATTGATGTAAGAAAATTTTTAGGAAATGTATTGGTTAGCAGTTAAAATCTTTTACTAATTCCGCAATATATCTGTTTTAATACCTAAGAGAATAACCATTGGACATTACTGACAGTGAAAACATCATATATTTAATTCTATTTCACACATTTTATAGATGATTATATTCTCAAATACAACGAATATGAATAACGCTTTATCAATAATCCCCAAATTTAAATACGAATATCTAAAATGTATGGGCTCTTATCAGAAATAACTCTGTAATTTTTAGAAGAATGATTTAATTAACTTATGAGACATTAAGATAAATTTGTGATTTTAACTTTAGTGATTTGTAAAATTAACTATACACTGTAAAATCATACTTACTAAATAAAAATGGGATACCTTAAGGAATAAAAATTTTACAGGATTTATTTCATTTAGCATATTTTACAATTACTAATACAATTATAAAAATATTAAATACAGTAAAGAACTTAATAAGTCACATTTTAAAATACGAATAATACGGGTACTATAATTAAATTATAAAATTGTCATATATTGCATATACTTCTAAGTTATCTTCACATTATACACGTGTTTTAGATAAACCAATTTAATTTAGTAAATATTATTAACAAATTACTCAATTTTTATCTTTAATGAATTTCAATTTTATTGACATATTCATTTACAAAATAAAATATACTTTACTTATATACTAGTAATATATTTTACCAAATCAAAATGCTGAAATGGAGATTTAATAACCACTTGCAGAACAGAATAAGCTTTCTTTGAATGCTTTTTAAGATGACATAGAGGTAACACTTTCCAAATACAGTACTTAGTAATATTTTAAAACATTACTACTTAAGCACAATTTTAATAGCAGTAACTTAAGGATCTGGAATGTCTGAAACACTCAAGTTAGAAAGTTTAAGGTATAATCAAATACGTTGCAAGTAAACTTTTGCTTTATTAATAATAAGAAAGACAAAAAGATCATTTCAAAGATTAAATAATTTCCTAAAAAAATTTGGTCACGTTTCAGAAAAGGTACAATATTTTTTTTTTATTTTTAAGAAATTATATACCTTAAAATAATAAATAATAATATTTTTTTTAGTAATTTTGTAATAAAAGAATTTAGTCTCTTTTAGAAGAATTCGATTTCTTTATCTAATAATTGATTGATTTTAAAAAAAAATAGCTCTTTGCTTTAATTTCTTATTGAATTTCAATGCATACAAAACAGAAGTTTAGTTATTTTAGGTAAAATAAAATAGATTTATCAATTCTCACATTGAAAAATTATGGTATAACAAAATACCATTACATGTACTCAAACTCCTTCCCAGAAGGGAATCTCACAGCTCCTTCTCTCTATTATATTTAAAGTTTCTGAATTCATAAAGAGGCTAATTTTCTAAAGATATCATCAATATGTTCAATACTTTTATTAATATTCTCAGAAGAGTATTCTTTATATATATAAGAAATTTATTAATTATTAGAAATTTAATTTGTGAAGAATCCCCTTACTGCCCTTTATAAATAGTACAGCAAGTAGTGCTAGATGGCTTGGACTAATTAAAACTTCCTAACGAAGCATCTTTTTCCCCACTCCACGCACTCTGAAACTAAAATTAAACCTCGTTCCTATTCATCTCGTTAGTGTAGAAAATTCTACTGGTTGGAGACAAAGTGCCAAATCTGTTTAAAGAGCAACCTTTTAATTAAACGAGCTTGATTTCGTTTCATATTATATTCCTTCCGACACAGCTTCCCCTTCCTGTATGTATGTTATGTGTGTGGAGTTATAATTTCTCTTATACATGGTACCAGCTAGTTATTTCTAATCAAATGGTCACCTGCCAGCAAGGACGATGCTGGCTTTCCCCTCTCACTTTTCAAATGGAAATTATGAGGTTCAAATGAAAACTTCTCCAGAATTCTAGAATGGGAACAGCTGGCAATGTGGATCAGAAGACATCATGACTTAAATATCGGATGAAGATATTTCTCTTGAGAAACTGGCGATATTTAACTGTTCTTTGAAGATCATGCAATCTCTGATTTAAACTTTTAAAAGCAAACATTGAAATTTTTGTTTTAAGCTTAAAGTGCGCAACAAGAAAAACAATAGTTAGATTTTCTTTTTCAAGTTCATTTAAATATATTTTCACAGTAGAGAAAATATTCACCTATTTTAATCATTCAATTGTTATATTATTTTATTGTAAGCAACCTAATATGCATAGTAATTTATATTTTGGTTAAAAATAATTTTGCGTCAGTAAATTTACATTGAAAGCATCCATACCATGCTTCGGGTGTGAAATGTATTCGTGCTTTATCTGTACGGTGAGTAACCATGAATATTTTACTAGCTAATCTACCGATTGCTCTATCCATCTCCCAACAAGTTCTCTCTTATTTATGAATCAAACGCTTAGGACTGTTGTCTTTTCCGTCTAGAATTATCAGTCAATGTATAATTATTTATTCAAAAATGCTTTTGGTTAAAATTAATTTTATTGTACTTGCTAAAAAGTGTTCTACCTAAAGAAAGTTACGTGTACTATCAAGTATGAATTTTATTATTATTTTGAAGCTGTGAAATTTATTGTTAAATTACACCATTTACTTAAATGTTATACATTTTACATTCACATTTTTATTAAATTTAACCTTTAATTCATTAGTTTAAACCAGATTATGTTTTATAAACTAAGGGCTAGAGGATAGAAAATATTTTATGCAGTTACTAAAAAGTTAAAAAGTGTTGGTTGTGTCTAATTATTAACCCGGCTTAAAAATGTAGCTTCATTTCCTCAATTCATTCAATAGCTTTATAATATATGGAAGAATCATACTAGGAATTAATAAGACAAAATTTACGCTCGTTTAAATAATATTTTTTATCTTATGTTTTCCATCTTGTTTATTTTTAAATAAATTAGCAGAAGTCCATAAACAATTGGTGTGTTGTAGCTTCTTGATTATGCATATATCAATGTATATTTAAAAGAAAATTTTAAATATTTAATTTAATTTTATATTTATTTGTATAAACTTTTTAAAGTCTAATTCAGAAATTATATTATTATATTTTTATAAGTTTTTGAAATGCTATTATTTTAGTAATATAAGATATTATTTATATAAATAATAACATATAATAAGTTATAATTTTAGTAATATGTTTTATTTATCAATTATCTTGTCGATATGATAAATATTTTATTTTCAAAGGAAGTTTCAAATTGTCGAAATACTGTAACATTGTACTTGCATTTATAAGATACCGAAATATTAATGAAATTATATTTTAAATATTTCGAATTTAATTAAATTTATATAAATAATTATTTTCATGCGAGTATAGTTATTAAATATCTTATATATCACAAGATTAATGAGATCATAAGAATCTAGAATAAGAATCTAGATTTTCTTGCTAAAATTTAGTTTTGTCAAATTGAGAATATATTTTTCTATTAATGAAATTATAAAATGAATTTTTTAAGAAGTTAATAAAAGTTTCGTGTAATGTATATAATACTTTTACTTTACATATTTTTGAAAATTATTATAAGGTTTTGTGAAAGAACAGATTCTATTATTTTTTTTCAGTTTGATAAACCATATATTTTTGATATTATATAATTTTAAATTTTTTTATACACATACACAGAAAGTTAAACATTGTGAAACAAAATTTCTATTTCTCTCTTCAACAAACTTTCAACTTACACTTAGGAAATATAGTTGAAGAATATATAAATATATTTTCCTGTTTTGTTGGTGCTATTTTTTTTCCGCGGCCACTACTTTATCTCTCCAGACATAAATGACCTATTCAAAACACGTAGACATTAGCATTTTTACTCGAGATCTCACAATTCTCCATTTACTGGACTGAAGTCTTAGACTTTATTTTTGTGAAGTCTTGCTTTGCTGGCTCATTTTACATAAAATTTAACTCCCTGCAGTTTGTGCCAAACGACGTGAATGAAATATGAATAAAATAATCAAATTTCCTTTTTCAAAACTGCGTGATATACATAAGTACTAAATTTTCGAATGCTGTATTTCAGTTATATTGTTTGGATAAGCAAAATATTAGTTTAAAGGATATTGTTCCTTTAAACACCTTTTCTATTTATCTTAATTTACTTTGGCATTATGTTAATGCGTGTTATTTTTTAGGATGCATTTTTTCTAGATTTTACTGTATTGCAAAACACTATTGGAAAGGTAGTTGATTGTGTTTATTTACAAGATAATGATGTATTCAGTTTATTTAAAATTGATTGGAATTTTCTGAAATGCTATATGTTAACTTATTGTATAAATGTAAGAAAATATTTCTCTTTAGTAGAGCCCCTAATAACATATTTAAAAATTATTAGAATATTATAAATTAACTAAACATAGATAGCTTAATTTCCATTTTTTAATTTATTGAATACATGTATAATAAAGGAAAGCTTTTTCAATATAATTGTACTTTTATATAATACATATAAAAAGAAATTTTATAAATTTAGTTTTTATTCATGATTAAAATTAACTTATTTCAATTGTTTCTTTAACAAATAATCGTTGTTAATCTTCTTATTTTTCAGTTAAATTCATCAATTATTGAAAGGTTTATAAACAGTGGAGTTCACGGTCATAAAAATTCTTTGTGAATAATCAAAATATAATTTTAATCAGTAAATAAGAAATATTACTTAATATATATTATCCACAAGAAATATACAATTTAATATATCATCCATCACATTATTTGTTTTCTACGAGTTATGAAAATAATTAAGATTCAAATAAATTGAAAAAAACAAAAATGTTCCCCATAATTTGTATATTTTTGTTGTGTTAAAATGTACCACTAGTAGAAACACAATTTTTTAATGGTTAGCAAACTCATAAATTTGAGAATACTCAGCATATTTCTGTTAGCAGCACCCTAAGCAAATAGACAAATTAAAATAATAATGCTATTTACTTAGTAAAATACCTTTGTCGCCAGGCATTAATATTGAATAAATTGTGCAATGAAGAAGTAAAAGTGCTTGGAATAATTATTTGAGAATACCCATATTAATATATAAAAATTCATGTTTATTATTCGGCATTAAATGAATGTTAAAATATGCTCGTTGACAGATTATGATTGAAACTAATATAGCTTTAAGCAATTCACTTTAATACTTTTCAAGTTTCTGTATATAAATCTGTTAGAAAACGAACCAATTTTTTTAAAATAAAAATTTTGGTGAATTATCTATAATATTTGTCATGATTTATGCCTGAAGTTTCTTAAGCAGAAAAATACTTCGTGTAAATACATTTTTTTTATACGTTGAATAATGTTTTTTTAAACACTTGCTTAATCTAATTTGGAATAAAACATTATTTAAATAGAGAGATTGTATTTTATGATAATTTCACTCAAGAATTTCCTTCATTAAAGTATTTTCAAAACTACTTATTATTTTGTTATACATTTTTTATAAAAATATTATATTGGCATTAAATATGCTTAGTTACAAGACTCTGTAATTCGGAAAGTAAACATATTACAGTGAATCAAAAATTATTCAAATTAATGACAAATAAATTCTTGTTTTATAAAAAAAATCAAAATGACAAATTTTTATAAATGTTTGTATTAAACTAATCTTGTAATAATCTTTGTTGATATCTCATTTTAAAATTGTAATAAATCCTTATATTTACTTCGGATGCTTAGCAATTTTACTTCATTAATATTTTCTGCATATTTTTAAGATGAAGCTAAACTTAGTTTAAAAGTTAAAGTATGTATTTTACAGGAAATATACAGGCAATACTCAAGCTTCTACTTCAAACTTCATAACTGAATTCAACATATCTTACTATCATTGAGTATTAGATTTGACTCTATGTAATTTTTTAAAGCATTTTAAATACATTTATTAGAATTCGATATTAAGTAATGATTATAATAATTTTAAAATTATTTAATAAATTAGAAACTTTCTTTGAAACTTGCGAAAAAAATGTTACCTTGTAAACTGTTCTATCCCTCATAAATATATGAATAACTTCACACAAACTGCGCAGTTTTACAATTTCCAAAACTTTGAATAATTGCTAATGATCTGAGGAGAAATGGAGAATTTGTAAATGTGTTCTGGAAAACTTTAAGGTTCTAGTAAGGCATCATATTAATAGAGAATCTGTATAGTAAAGGATTTAAGCTGAATGTATGCCTTTAGGTGTCCCAGAATATATCGGTAACATACATTAGGAGAATTTTGCCAATAAACTTAATGAATACGTGGATAGAACCTAATGTTAATGTCTCGATACAATAAGTCTCATTTAAGAAAGTGTCATATTTGGCTACATTAGAATAAGTGAGACACGCATTTCCCTTTTGTGCTGACACTCAACATTACGATATTTATCCGGTTAACCATCATATTCCTGATGATGTTTATTTCTACTGGGAAGAAGACCACCATATGTAGATAAACTCTTCGTGAAGTTGAATGACACAAGTCAGTAAATATTGCAATAAATAGTTCTTGAAATATTGTTGTTTGCATATCAATAAATAACTGTTAAGACAACTATTTTCACTGAAGGATTGTACCAATAACAACAAAGTTTTATAGAACGTTCATCCATAGCAATTTACAGAAACAGCTTACATCAAACATCCCCATATTAATTATTCAGAATTTGTTTTTATTATTTTAATAGGGTTCTTCAAATTTTGTAATATTTTGATAATTCAAGGTATTTTATTTTATAAGAGTCAACCATTATAAAATAAAATACCTTGAATTATCAAAATATTACAAAATTTGAA
>JAPDSC010088699.1:675859-691895 GCA_026290005.1 Latrodectus geometricus | reverse complement strand
TATATATATATTGATAGATAGATTCGCTTTGCTTTATATATTGAAAGACAGAAAAAATAACTTTTTGTTTTGTTTCATTAAATTAATAATAATGATGTCATACATATTGATAGTAATTATTCCTCTGTTAGTTTTATTGTAATTAAATAAATTTATTATCATTTTTCAGCATTAAATACTTTTTATACGTGTATTAATATGAAACTTTTTTCATTATCTTATGTTATATAAGCAATAGAACAGCTGCAATCATAGAAAATGCAATATTAAATATTTTATTTATATTTACATTTTGGAAAGCTCAAACTAGTTCTAAGCCTTTGACTACCTACACGGTTTCTCTTTCTGATTCAACATATACAAAGAATGCTGTTATTGAGTCAAAAGCAAGAAATCGCAGAATACATTCACCGATACACCCCTCGGTGCAAACACACTATACATTATAAAACTGAAGATATATAAATTATTTGCTTATCTACAATAGTTAAATTTGATCCTGATATCAATTACTTGGAAATCCAAGTATTTAATTTCAAGCTGTTTGTTTTAACACTATTTGCTGCTAACAAAACAGTGTGAAAAATTAAATTCTATATCATAACAAGAAAAAATAACAAATTTTTCAACTGTGGAAAAATGTTTCTAGAAATCTCAGATTAAAAGGGAGTTAAGATTATACTAATCAAATATTTTATTGTTTATATTTGCAGGTATTTTACAAAATTTACAGATGAAATTTATTTGAGTAATATGCCTTATTCACTGTAATCTCAATTTCATAATTTTCCAATAATATTGTTTTTACTTTTTTCCTAATTTTCTACATCATCATAATTACACCGCAATAAAAATACCTAAAGAAATATTATATAAATTCAAATCTTTTCACATGGATAAATTAAATATATCACTTTAAAGCAATAAGGATATGTTTAAACATTATTGCTTGAAGTTATATATTTTCCATAAAATATTGAAAATTAATCAATAGCTTGTCCTATTTCACAATCCGTTACTTTCTTTGTGTTCTATTCATAAATAAATAGTTTTTTCAAAGTTTCGTTTATAAATTAAAGCTCTTTGCTGTAAGGTTACCATTCATTCAAACTTCTTGCTAAAGATTGATACGTTAATTGATTATCAATGGAATTTTCTCAATAGTTTGAAAGTACATTTATCTTATGAAGCAAAATTATAGTAATTTTCTATAAAATACTTTATCTGAGAGAGTGATATCATTCTTTTTAAATCAATATATTTTTATTGGCATTTTCTGTTGTGTAGAACTATTGAGTAATATGTCATTTTTATAGCTTTATACAACAGTTGTATTTAATTGCTTTTATGAAAGGAATTGTTTGTAAATAAATTTTAAATAGTCCTAACGATTTAAAATTGAATTGTATTTTTTAATTTGCATTTATTTAATAAATTTTATAAGTGAGCAGAAAGTTTAATATTCATATTTTTGAATTTATAAAGAGATATAATTTGTAATTTTATTAAAGAACTATCACTTATTGATAAAAAAAAAAAAAAAAAAAAAAAAAAAAAAAAAAAAAAAAAAAAAAAGAAAAAAAAAAAAAAAAAAAAAAAAAAAAAAAAAAAAAAAAAAAAAAAACATGTGAAAATAATGAGTCCTTAGGAGCTATTATGATAAAATGGGAATAAACACTAAAAATTTAAATTCAAATATATGCTACGGTGCATGACAAGTATAGATTTTACTTTACCATACACATTTAATTTATATTTATGTAAATACATTAGTACGTATGGCTTCTAGTAAAAAAAATACCTAGTTTTAAAGAAAAAGTGATTGAAAAATAATAATATGTACTATTTTTTTTAATAATATCTACTCTGTGCTTCCTTAAAATGCCGTTTTGCACCATAAAATGAGGTGTTACGTGTAGGTCACCTAAAAAGTCGAGTGTGAGCATAAAAAGCTTAAGAATTTCCCCTTTCATACAGATTTGAATGCACTTAAGTTCAGCCGCGTATTTGGTAACTTTAAAATATGTTCGCTGTATTGGGTAAAAACAATAGTATGTCAAAATATATATATATATATATATATTCTTTTAAAAAAAGAATATGTATAGATGTAAGAGAAAGGAAAGATTTTTTTCCTGTAATCTCATCATTAAGGCACAAGTGGCAATTTTTAAAAAGGAGAAAGAACCACTAGCTTCTTTCTTGTTCTAGAATGACATGCATGAAAACCTTTAGATTAATTTCAAGTCAGAATTATTTAATATCTAAACTAATTTAAAATACTGTATTGCAAATTTAAAATTGAAATGTATAGTGAATCTTTAAGGTTTGATACATTTTAAATAACTTTAATTCTATTCCACATTGTTGTTATCGATTTAACCCTCATAATAACTCTCTCATCCCTTAAAATTAAGATTACACGCATTGTTTTTTCTTTATACATCCTTCATTTCTTATACATAATTTTTTTATTACTTAACTTTCGTTTAATATAAAAGTTAACACTGTTGTTCACCATTCTTTCTCATTAGTTTAAGAAAGCGATCATTGTAATAAAAATGTCTAGAATAAATAATATGATATTTAATATAAATGATTAATAAAAAATAAGACCCCATTATATACCATAATTAAATAGATATCGTCTTTTCTATAAATATTTAAATGAGGAAATAAAATCATAAGCCATTTAGATAATAATAATTTCAATATCTGAATTTTAAAATAAAGAATTATATATTTAATTTTATAAAGGGCTTCATTTATTGTATTATGAATAAAAAACATGAAAAGTAACAATTTGTAAATTCAAATATTATATATTTAAAATTACGCTAGTTACAATTTTCAAGTTCAAAAGTTTGCTTATTGCAAGTTTTCCAATATCGAAATTTGAATAAATAAAATTGTTCACCCGGAGAAAATTATTCAAGTTAGTTTGAATATTGTGTATGCAATGTATCAATGAAATAATTAATCAGTCAAAGAAGTAAGAACAATGCGTTGATAACGTTAAATAGATTTCAAACGTTAATGTTTAATAATAAGAATCATAAATTGAAACATTCTCTATGTAAATTCTAAACAAAGAAGAAAATAACATTTTGCTTATGATCGCATTAAAATAAATATTATAATAATTTGAAAGATTTATTTCAAATACAATATTTCATTATATAATAGAACTATGAAAATATTATTTAGATATTGAAATTTAAATAATGAAATAAAAATATTTTCATAATAAAAAAACCTAATATATAAAATTTATAACACCTCTGTAATTAAAAGTAAGAAATGAAATTATGTCTCTAGATTTATAAATAATTTTATTTATTGTGTAAATGAAGAATATAATTTCAGTAATTAAAAATACAAATTTCATGTAAATATAACAACTAAAATTTCCTAAATTTCAAGCTAAAAAATTGAAACTTTAAATATATAGGTTTTCTTAATCGTATAATTTCATTTAATCTTGATTCAAATATTTCCCAAGCATTAGTCATTATAAAAAAGCCAATACATACATAATGCTTAATTGAAGCATGATTTATGTAAATTTCAATAGAAAAAGGAAGCAATGTATTATTCTATGATATTAAACATATTTATTTAAAATAAATTATATTATATTACTAAATAAACTGTAACTTGGACTAAAATGAACGTAATTTAAAATAAATGATTTTATGCATATTTTCTATTTTAATATTTTAATAGGTTTATTAGCTATTGAACTAGTAAATAAGTTTCCAAATTTCAGTTCCAGTAATTTCATATATTTAAAACTAGATATTATTTTAAAGTCATATTTCAAATACAAATTTCTGTAATTTAATTTTCGAGAAACGATTTTTCTTTCTCAGAAATTTAAAAACTTAATAAAAGCATAATAGTTTTCTACCGTCAATTTCTGAAATATGAATTTATGTTTATGTCTCCTATATCTAAAAAAAATAAATATAACAGTTATTTTTTATATTGGAGTTATAATAGTTTCTCTTATGTAAGTTTGCTAGTGTTATCTTATACAGTTCTGATACTTAAATGTTTCTAAGTGTTGCATGAAAAATTCTTTCTTAGTTTCAGAAGGGCATCAATCAGACGTCTATAAAAAATTTCGTTTCTCCCTGGAATAAGGAATTTATTCTTTTCCAGTGTGTTAAAGTAATTGTTCCATTCTAGTTCATTAGAACCATTTTAGTAGAGTGTATACTCATGTCGATTCATTGAATTTTACTTCTTCTTCCACGTGCGCAACGGATAACATTTGACTAAGAGTATAATTGTGTAGAATGTGGAGGCATTTCATTAGAAGCTTCTGTAATGAATGACCTCCAGCTCTGTGCTTTTATTTAAATGAGGGCAAAAATGGTAAATTTTTAACTAAGTTCCTTTGATAAATTACTTGAAAAAATTATGGTTTATGGTTATGTTGTGAAACCTCTTATTCAATTAGGAGCCAAAAATTTCAGTGACAAAAAATTTCCTAGTAAAAATATTGGAAAAAACTCATTAAAAGAATTTTGTTGTCTATGTTTATAATTCAAAAAGATAAGACTTCTGTTCTCTTTGAAATGAGTATACATGAGCTAGAATTATTATTATTATATACTTCATGACACAGTTGTGAATTTAATTAATTCTCAATTATTTCACGATATTTATTAAAATAATAATTTAACCAAAATGAATAAAATGATTTATTATGTTACTTTATCTCTTGTTTTGAATATAAATTAAAATCAATATATTATTTTAACAATTTAGACAGCTTAAAATGTCATTCGTAAAACTGTAAGTTGAAAGCCAAATTGATAAAATTCTAAGCAATATATAAATTAAAACTGATATATGTATAAACCACATATTTATCAATATTATCCATTTGTTTTAGAATAGTTTTGATAGTCATGATAAAATATATAGAGAACAATATAAGCTAAGTTTTAAATTTGGTATTTTTAAAAATAAAGATGTTACAAAATTTCTGTCTAAAGTTCGGGAAACTTACAACTAAAACGTTTTACTTCTGATACCAAACTAGTTAAAATAATTTGCTTTTTGTTATTAATATTGTTGTGTAGATAATAAAATATATTATAGTGCTACAATCATATTGTTGGCGAAAATAAAAAACGCACAAATGTTAATAATATTAATTACATGAATTGCGTATTTCAGCATGTTCATTTTATTAAGTACATCTTAGATGATTTTCTTTTTGGGCAAAATAAATACAGCTAATTATTAGCATTGGATATTTATAAAATGTATTTTTTGATTCATTAACAATAAATATCATCTGAAATATATACATTTTAGTTGTAAAAAATATATATTTTAGATGACGATTAAAAAATATAAATTTTTTAGATGACGATTAAAATATATATATTTTAGATGCCGATTCTAAAATATTTCTTAAAAAAGTTAAATATTCCTTTTCATTTGCTTATAGCAAAACATCAAATTTTTACTAGTGCGTAAGATTTATTTGCTTATTGGATTATAAGGATGCGGTGCTTTAAATATTTTATTACTCAATGCGTATGCTTATATAAAAAATTATATAACAAAGCCTTTATATTTTAGCAAATAATCACAAACAGTTTCATAGTTGAATTAAAAATTTGTTCAAAAATGTCTATTTGAAAACAAAAATGTTCCAATAAAATTATTTATTGTGGTTTAATGGTTCGGAAATTTACGGTGCATTTACTATCACGCATTTATCTCTCTGTTATAGCAACGTATCCTATAAAATGCCTTCAGATAGAATAAAAATGTAAAAATAAATAGAGCAATTCTTGCCTGCCAAAACGAAATTCATCTTCAGAAAAGAAATTTTATAGAAGCAAAATTTACTATTTTTTGTTTTACGGAGGACAGTTTTAATATTTTCATCATTTTAAAGTTTTACTTACATATAAAAAAATTAAAATCAATATAAAAACTTTTTTTTATTCTATGAATATAAATTTTACTAACATAAATATATTTTTTTTTTGTTTTTTTTAACTCAACAATTATACTTCAGATAGTTACCAATTTATTCACGTCTATGAATTTCCAACTAAAAGTATTAATATGCAGAATGAAATAAAGCTAAGTTTAAACTGATTTAAATGCGTTTCATCTTTAGCTGCAATAACAACATTTTCCGCTTTCACAGGTTAAACAATGTATTGAAGATTTTAACATTAAAACGAGTGAGAATTTTTTAAAGAAAAAATTGTATTTATAAAATCTTCTCAACTCTTCCAGATAAAAATAGTTGTATTCTTTTTAACCCTTAAAATCATTCCAACAAGAAAAACTATAAAAGATATAATCTCAAGAGCAGGTTCAATATCACTACTTAGATTTATGCTTCATAACCCTTCAGTCAGCTATGATAAAAACAGTTCTTCATAATGCTTATAGCCTCATATAATGTTTGTAAATAGTGTGTTTACATTAAATATTTAGAGCAAAGATCGTGCTATTTATTCAGATCAGAACATGATAATAGAATAAAAGTATTTCTCGTTAGCTAAATTTAATTCTAAGATATATAATCATAGTAACAATATATGGTATAACATTTGAAAAAGTGATTTGATGTATAGAAGCGTTGAATTTGAACTTTGTATCGTATGAATCATATCTGATTACAAACTTATTAAATGGTAATTAGAAAAGAATTAATCATTACAGTTCAGATTGGGAATGAATAAAAATAAAGTAAATTAAAATAATTTATTTTTTTAAAATTATTACAATAAATTTAAAATGATTTAACAATAAATAGTAACTAGTTTATAATGTTTGATAAATTTAAATTAAATCATATAAATCTCATAAGGAAATAAACATCACATTAAACATTTAATTAATATATATTTCATGAAATTTAATTATTAACTGAATTTTTTACTTATACCATATTTGTATAAGATTATGTGCTTTTAAATACAGAAAAATTAAAACACAATTTAATAAATATATAGTTGTTTATTTTTTCCTAAATACAAAATTAATTTATTTTAATAGAGAGTTAAAATAAAGCAAGTTAAAAGAAAGAAAATGCTCTGTTTAAATACTTACACTTAACTAAATTTGTTCTTGAAATATTCTTCATACTATAAGTAAAAAATATTAAATTTCTTTCTTTGTTAGTTATTTCCTTTCCAACCTGATTATGTTCAATTAACTGCCCATTACATAGTATATCAATAAATACTGAATATATATCAAGTAAATTTAACTAACACAATAATCAAGAGAATATACTAATATAGTAATAAAAAATCTTGTATAACTACATGTTAACTAATTTTTATCTGAGGTATAATTTAAACTAAATATTTTTCTGTTCATTATTTTATATTGAAAGTTATTTATCTCATGGGTCATATGGTTTACAAAACTAAAACAAACAACTTATTGAAATTAATTTATTCATCATTTTCTTAATTTTTTTTTTCTATGCGATGTTGTTTTCTCACAGTCACATGTATAGATCAGACTCACATGTAAGCCCTTCATTATAATTATTTAACATAATGTTAAATACAATCATATGGTGATTGGATTTTGTGTGAAAATAAAACTCCAGGGGATAATATATACTTGAGCATGTATATTATCTCCTGTGGGATTTTAATTATTCCAAAGATATATTTCTGTATATGTAAATAATTTTTATATATTTGTAAAATTATTTATTCATATGTAATTATTAAATACTTTTCAAATACAAACATATACATATTATACATGTATAAAAATATACATTGATTTACAAATATAAATGTAAGTAAATTTAATTTTATTAATTATTGAAGAGATTGCATCAAGTAATTGGCAAACCCTATCTTTCTCAGGCTGCTATAAAAGCATGAATGTAAGTTAACACATTTATAAAGTCAATGTTCTTTAAATTCTGTCCAAAGACTTTTGAATGCAAAACAATAGCAGCGCAATGGATATTTTGAGGCAATTATGTCTGGAATTTCATTTTTCAATACATATTTTACATTTCTATGGTGATATGTTTAATAAAGCTGATAAGAAGTTGCAAAAGATATTACAGTAAGCTGGACTACTTTTCATAAAATCTCAGTTATCATGCATGCAATGGGCTGATAATTTCAATTGATAGATTTACTGTGGAACGACAGTGCATTCGATGCTACTGTACACGATGCTACAATTCTTCTATTTAACTTGTAAAATTGTAGTGATTAAATAATCGTTATGATTACAATTACTTTGGACTTAGAGACGTGTCTTTTTTAACCAACAGCATAAAAAAAGCATTCCTAATTTTGATATAACATTACCAATAAGAACTAATGCAGATGTACATAATCAGGTTAGGATCATAGGAGAATTTCAGAAATTACAATATACGGTGTAGCTAATCGAGTTTTTATCACTAAATTTAAATCTTTTTTTATGTCTTCATCAATTTAACTAAGTTGTATATATACTTAGTTTCAATGAAATTATGGAATTGTTTATTTTTTGTATTTTTCTAAATATCCTTGTCGTAATCCACGTCACATGCTATAATAACACATATCAAATGTCTATTTCTCATGCAAATTACACATTTATTACAGTATTAAGATCAAGGTATTAAACCTATGTTAATGTATTCATATTTTTACACTGTTCAGAATGGTATTGTTTTTCATTAGATTTATCATTTAGACATTGATATAAAACTATTTATAAAATATATTCGCAGATAATTCTAGTGAGGTTTAAAAAGTATTTCCATTATTACTGACAATCATATTGACATTGATTGAACTTCGATTGACATCGATTGAAAAAAATTTCTTCATATCTCTCAAAATATTCTTTGTATTGATTCTTTCCGTATGTAGCAATACTAATTATACCTTTTTGCTTAATAAATACAAAAGTTTCTGCATTTTTGAGAAAATGATTTAAAAATATTTTTTCTGAAATAAATATTTACTTTATTATGTAATTATTAATATGATATAATTAATATTGAAATATTTTTGTCAATGAAATAACATATTAGATACTTACATAGAATTTTTATTTTTGTGATAGAAGGCAAAATCTTTTAATAGTTTAAGCTACTTATACGAGTAATGTTTACAACCCAAACACACATGCACTCTTGTTATGAATATGAATAACAACGTGTTCTAATCACTTAAAAATATTGAAGCATTAAAGAATCACCTTTCAACCGGAAATGTCTCCAATAAGTTGATGACATAAAAACAAGACATGCTTACAGGAGTCTTACTTTCATAACTCATTTATATTATTAAAGAAAGGTTGCATGTTGAATGTAAAATATATTTATCATTTGTACAATAAAAATGATTGAAATTCATAAAATATTGACTTGAAAGAAAAATATTAAATGGCTGTAATGTACGAAAGATTATTAAAGAATATGAAAGATGTTTTTTTTTTTTTTTAGATTAATTGATAAATAAAAAATATTACGTATATAAAGAAAAAAATACAAACATTAGATGAGCAAGCTTTAATTAATTAAGCAGGTTTGAATTGCTTAATGTTCATTTATAATTTCTTTCAAATACCACAATTTAAGAAATTGACCTAAAATACAAAATGTTACGCATACTTGTTCGGAATGCTCACTTATAAAGGAATGTTTGTTTGCTTCAACAAATGTTTAAAGTTCTAAAAACAAACTTGTTGGCAAAAGTAAAACAACTCGTGCGATAATTTTAAGGTTAGCAAAATAAGAAAATCTATAACATAGTATAGAGGTTGAACAATTACCGTTTATTTCTTCTGACACTCGATGGCTATTACTGTTTACTATGAACCAATTTCTGTGTACTCCCGTTATCTTTGTAGAGCGCACAGCGGTGGAAAATATCTAATAAATAAAGATCCAGAAAGCGATACAGTGTGGGAGGAAAATGGGCAATAAATGTCAACTGACAATGTTCAAGTTATAGTTCAAAGACTAGATCTTTAAGAAAAGCATTTTTTTCTTTGGTTGCATAGAGTGAATATTTAACTGTAATGTATTTTGGAAGAGGCGACAACAGTAGAGATTTGTGGTGAATATATGGAGACACATACCATTTTCTTGTGTTCTTCTCTTAAAATGTAGTAATTTATGAGATTTTTTTAAAATATTAAGATCACTCTCAAATCCACAAATCTAAGAATTCGTCGTGTAAGTAGAGAACTCTAAGAGAGGGGATTTTTAAAACGGAAAAAAAGAATAGTATTATTCCATTTTTATTCGGTCAGAATTTATCATCAAACATATATTTTTCCTATTTTCTGCTTAAAATACATGCACAATGTAACATTTGTAATAACACGTTTTTTTTCCTCATAATTTTTAAGTTCTTTTATTTTTATCAGAAATTATGCATTTTGTAATTTATTTAGAATATTTTTGTTGTTCTAACGAATAAAGATATCCTAGGTCCTTTTATTTAGCATCAAATGTGAAATTGAAAAATAAATAAATTATTTTTGCCAATTGACAAATCTTTTAGAAACATGGAGCTTTATTCTCAGAAATTAAAAGTAATTATTGAATTTTTAATTTATATATGAATAAAACAAGCATTATGAACATTTAATTAACCATCATTTTGTTTTATAAGCCCCTTTTTATTCTTATCAAACTAAAAAAAATATTTACCAACACATCATCAAGAAATAAATATAGAAAATAATCTTGTGACAATAGATATAGTTTATTTCTTGTTACAATAATGGTGGTTTCCAAGTTAGCTAGATTTGTTTTTATAGGAAATAATACATGTTTGTGCCCGTCATTGCATGTAATTCATCGGAAATGAGTAACATGATTCTTTTTTTATTTATCAATTCTAACTAAAACAAATTGAACTAAGTTTCCTATTATCTACATTTATGATTACTATTAATTTAAATACGTATACAGAGTAAAATTCCAATTGTTTTCCATATGTGACAATAATACTTTTTTATCAGCTAATAAATTTGCACACTAGTTTTGATAAATTTTAGGATTTTATTCTCAGAGTGGGAAGAATTAAAAAATTATTTTTATTATACAAAAATTACGAACATATGAAGCCCTAATCAGTCTAATATTATCTACAAAAACGCATTAATGTCGATTGGAAATTGATTAACTAGTTTTATTAAATATATTTAAATTTTTTCTAATTAACCAACAGTCTGAAAGCATTTCAAGCATTAGCAGGAATCGCGCGTCGAAAAATAGTTCATGAAAAAAAAAAGCATTCTATAATTCTGTTAAAGTGATTGCCTCTCGTAACATTTAATGGCTTTTAATGTGAGCATCAAATTGAAAAAAAGTCGAACATGAAATAATTTTAATGCATATAATGAAAAAAATCATCAGCATTTGTAGTCCTTTTTGAAGAAAAAATTGAATTAATTATTTCAGAAATCCAATTTAAAAAAGAACATAATTTTCTAGAAAAAAATAAATGAATCAAATTTGTCTTTCAGCCATTGAATTAACCGAAAATAAATGTACATTAATATTCTCCAGGTAATAGATAATGTATAAAATAATAATTTTGCATATTTTTCATTGTATGAAATTTGTTCAAAAGTCATTAGAGTTTAATTAAATAATGATAAAATTATTTTGTTTGGCATGTTAATCAATGCCGATCAGAAATGAATACTGCGTAATAAAGTCCTTAATAAATAAGGTTTTAGGGGTTGTATTTCCCTTTATTTTATTTTGGGTCAACACAAAAAAAAAAAAAAAAAATTAATGTGAAAGTGGAAAATTATTATATTGTAACCAAATTTTTATATTTAGATGACATATTATTCAATTATGAAAATATTCTCCTATTTTTGCACCTTATAAGCTATTACGTTTAAAAAGTAATTGCATTTAAATAAAGAAGTTTTCGAATTTACCAGAAGGTTTGCATAAAGTGGTAAATCTTAAACAATATTAAGTCTTTATAAAAAAATACATTGTACTTTGGTCAAAAGAAAAGAACACACTAATAAAAATTTGTTTAATGATATGAGACAGTCATTTGCATGAAGTTTAGAATTAAATCCTTCTGTTCGCATTCTAAGTGAATGCTATCATAACTCAATTACAAGCACTTAAGCTTATCAAAGAATTAAAACTAAGTTTTTAACATTTTTACTGGACTAATTTTTGAATTAAGTAAAAACTTATTGGATTTTTTTTTGGTATGGTAGTAGTCCAGTTATATGGATGGTGGTAGTTTAGTTTTTGAAATACTGAAACTTTTACACTAATAGTTTTTACGTCAATGACAGCTGACAGTTTAAGTTTTAGTGTAAAGAACAAATTGAACAATTGTATTAAGTTATGGATATTTGACTGTATGTTAAATATGAAAGATCATGCTGTTCATTTTCACCACATTATACTATTACTTTACTTTCGAATAGGGAAAAATGCGTATCGATCATGTAAAAAATTGCATGAAATTTGTGATGACGACGCTTTACAAGAAAGTCACAACAAAAACAAATTCAGAAAATTCATATATGGTGATTTTAATATGAAATATACTCTTCAATCAGGAAGGCCAACCCAGATTAATGATGACAAAATAAGAACATTAATCAACATCATTCCCTTATTATAAAATAATAGAACTGCAGAAAAATTTAAGAACAGTCCAAGAATTATTCACCTAAAGAAGCTAGGATAGATGAGTAAGTTTGATTTATGTTTTCACACACACGCACACATCATGAACTTTTCAAAAAGTTATTCAGTGACGCGAATAAGTATCTGAGATATTCTCATACGGCATAAAGAAAATTATCCTTTTTAAGCGAATGATAGATTGTGGTGAGTAGTAGTTTACAGTACGGACACTGTTTTTGCAATGTACTGCACAAAAGGGTTTGTTCATAAGGTGATGATTAACTCTCAGTGACATTTAAAAACTCTTTATCATAGAAAGTTTAGGCTCTTATTGCAATGACATTTGAAAACAACTGAATATTTTTAGTAGCAATCAAGGAACAATTTGTACTCCCACTCTAGGTAATTGGACAGTTTGAATGTAGCTCGCATCCAGAAATGCAAAGAGCAAGTAGATCGTAAATTAATAGTATTTTACCACAACTACGAAAGTCCACACACAATATTAGAGATCCATTAATATTGTTAGAAATTGGTTGTGATGTGTTGCTCTCTCCTAGTAATCTCATTTTACCGTTTGTTTTGAGTTTTCAAAAATCTTTGTGTGGAATAACGTTAAATTCAGATAAAGCTGTAAATTAGAACCTTGTTCAGTTTTTCGCAAATAAATAGATTATTAAAACTATTCTTAGAACATGCAATTATTTCTACAAACAGAGAATTAACTTTCATAAAGATTGAACAATCGTAAAATGATGGAACTAATTAATTGAACAACAATGTGCTCATGTCCCTGATTGTTCTTTAGCATTTTCATAAATATATACGTGAAAACTTTAGAAAAAAAGTTTTACTCAACGCAATATTATCTGAATTTTATCTGAATGTATTCACTAAATTACGTACGAAAATAGAAAAATATTATTCTAGAATACCATGGCATTATTAAAAATTAAATTTATAAGAAGATTTTATTTTAAAATATATCCAAATACAAATTTATGCATGCATAAAATATTAATATAAGAATTTATTACTTGATGAAAAGAAGGATTAATAAATACATTTTTACTGAAAGTAAAATGAACTTAAAGATGTCTATTGATTCTTTTTATTGACAGAGAATATAATATATAAAATACTACCAATGTGATAAGAAATAAATTGATATTTTAAAATAAGAAAACTACGGGTAAGCAATTGAGGGAAAGTGAAAAATTATTAGCATTATATTTACTCAAATAAACTAATTATTGGCAAACATTGACACAGCGTATATATCTATATTCATGTGTGTATATCAATATTAATGCATGATATACAACTGTCATTTTATCATATAGATAGTTTTAAAGAAGTATCACAAAAATTTACAATTTTCAAAAACTACATAAAACATTTTTATATTTTATTAAAAAATCTCTTCATCAAGATTTTTTCCACTTATTAAATATTCTCATATTAATTTCTATTTTTATTATTTCTAATGTTTTTATTTACTTACTAAATTGTGAGATATTTTAAAAATCAGTTTTTATTAAAAATATGAGATTAATTGAATTTTTCTGAAGTAATTAGCTCCAACAATAATTTAAAATATTATTTAAGTATATCAACTTTTACCTCTAAGAAATATTATATGAAAATAATTTTCTTTAGAAAGCAAAAGGATTTTCTCACATTACTTACTATTGAATGTAAGAAATGATTCAAATTGATTTATTCAAAACGGATTCTAATATAAATTTTTATTTGTTTACTTTTCGTCAAAAATCTAAAAGTCTTCGTTAAGACAACTGTGGGTTTGTTTTCTTCAGAGAAATCCTTTTCCCCATCCACGGAATTTGTTTTTCTTAATTAGGCTCAGGAGAACACTCATTCGAAAATTTTTTGCTTTTCCTCTTTATTTACAACTTAGGTGTAAGGGATGTATAATACTAGAAAAAGATTGCTAAGTAAATTGGATGAAGAATTTTTTTATCTCGTTTCTAGCCTTTATATTTTTGATTTTGTGCCCTCTTATTATTATTTTTTATTTTGTCAAACTTGAGAAACTTTGCAAGGTTTTATATTTATGACATTAAGAAAATAGATGATATTATTCCTTTTTCATATTTGATTGAAAGCATATGCCAAATATAATAGCTGAAAAACTAATACTACATTTACACAGAAAAAACATTTTTAGTTTGATGAATTTTGATATTGATAACCTCTAGTCAAATACTGCAAGAAAGCATTCTTATTTTATCTTGAAATTGCATAAAATTAGTATGCCTTGTTGAAAATGAGACATACCTACATTCGTAAAAACATTAACAAATTGTGAAGTCTTTTAAAATATATGGTGAACATTATAAAAATGGAATATTCTGATGTCTTGTTTTTTAAACATGCCTTTTTAGCAGAAAAATAAAATAGCTACTGTGTATAAAATGTGTGTTATTATATTTAAAATACAAAAATCTATAATTTTATTCAATAAACAGTTCTCTCTCTCTCTCTCTCTCTCTCTCTTGCAAGTTATTGAATAGGTTAACATCAAATATTATTCATATATAATATTTAGAACTTTTCATTTATTGATTCCGTAGAGAAACATATTGAATTGCATTCTGAAAGTAACATGGATTATTAAATTATTTAATAACATGCTCTTAACTTATCTACGGAACTGTTGTCCCTATGAATATATAGTCATCTTGTATACTCAAAAAATATGTCTTAAATATTTTAATTGAGTTTTAAATAAAAGGGAGGTTAAAATAACAAAAGAATTAGTAAAATTATCGTGAAATATTTACTTCTTAAAGTTTTATTGCCTTTCAAATCCCAGAACACTTCTTAAGGAAAGCACATTACTTGCCTCAGTGAACGCAACGGAAATAGCATTCAACTTCATCTACAGATTATCGGCTGAAATTTGGAGTCAGATTTTCTTTCGAAGATCCTTTATTTTCTATATCGAGCGAAGACTTTTCAATTTCTTTTCGCAGTTTCATCTATAATGAAAGTGGTTTAGCTCAAGTCTTGAGACACGCTCAGAAATTCAAAGGCACTGAATAGGATTTCCATTTGTTACAGAAAGTTTAAACGGTTCAGAAATAAATCCTACTTTTTTCTCTTTAGGGTATTTTTTGCATCTATTTTTCTTTTGATTTGTGATATTTGAAAGTCTTTTCACTTCCCACATTAGAAGTTTTCACATAAGTTTAAGAGAGTAATTCGTTTAAAATTAAATGTGTGTATGTTTACCATATTTTTAACACATAATTATGTGTTATAATTAAAATTAGAAATTTTACTGATTGTAGCCACCCGAAAGTTAAACAAAATATTTTTGATGTAGTCAGAAAATTATAATCACTCTGTTTTGTTTTTTTTTTTTTTTTT
>JAPDSC010088699.1:582864-630940 GCA_026290005.1 Latrodectus geometricus | reverse complement strand
TATATATATATATATATAAATTTCCCATTGATGTTTATATCAGAATGAAGCTTGTTTCATCGTTTAATTTTTATAACATTTCGTTGTTTTTGAAAAAGGTGAATTTAGATTATGAACAATTCTTCAAACTCACTTTTCATAGAAATTTGGGAATTAAATAAAATGTATATAATTTACACTTTATTATTCGCTACTGAAAATATTTTTGTGAAATCTTTTTGAACATTTTAAATTCTGTAAGAAGATGCATGTACATCTGTGTGATAATGATAATAAAAAGCATTTTATTTAAAACTCTTATTATTATCTCCATGTTACTGCTGAGTTGCTTTTTTGGATTAGAGGAAAGAATAATATTTTTTAATGAAATATTTGCTTGAAATAAAAATCATTAATACTATTACTAATTATTTCTGCCTTAATGCATATTTTATTTTTTTTACAGAAGTTTACACCTTAAAGGAGATTTAGAGCTAATTATCAAAAATATGAAGAAAGCTCACTTTAATTGTAAGATATTAACAAGAAAGAAACATATAAATATTTTTGTTTCATATGAAACAATCTTGCATATTTTATAAAATAAAATGTAAAAAAAAAAAAAAAGAAAAAAAAATTATAAAAGGCAAAATATATCTTATAAAATGTAGAGGTTATTTAAAGATGATTTTAAAATTGTCCAATATATAAATATATTAAGCACAAAATACTCTTAATTAAATAAAATAAAAGCAACACGAAGTGTAACTTTCATTTCAAAATTAATTGCAAACTTCTTTGTGGAAGAAAAAAGGTTTACAACTTTTATTTAATATTATGTATCTCAATAATTTTCTGCAAATTTATCCCGATCTTTTTGCGGCACTGTTATTTTTTTCTAATTAAAGTAAAAAAAAAAAATCTTCCCTTTGATCTTTTTAAAAAAAATCGATAAATTGATTACTTTTTTGTCAGTATTATAAATTAACGTAAAAACAAATGTTTCAACAAATCATTCTTTTAACAGACATTTTCTAAATGCATTATAGAGCTTGGGAATAACAATATTTTGCGACTTGCTTAATAAGCTATAATATTTAATCACTTTCAACACAGAGAAATGTATATTTTATTAAAACTTCTGCTTTGGCCGAAATTATTTTAAAAGGATTTTTTTATCAGGGAAATTGTAAAATTATAAGCATTATATTTTAAAGCATATGATTTAGAATTTAAAAAATTCATGCGAACTGTTTGCTTACACGAGTTACTAATCATATTTCTCTTAGTCTCTTCCATTATTTCGTTACAATATGTGTTATTCTTAAATAATATATTAAAACATTGATAAATTGCATAAATGTGTATTTTTTAAAAAATATAAATATTAGTGTATTTAATTTAGAATTATGTATTTAATAAAGCAATCCGATTATTAAAGAAAAAATACGAAACATATTAAATAAACAAATATAAATATATTCTCTTCGGTACTTATTTAAAATATTAATTTCTTAAAAAAATTAAGAAAAATTAAAAGTTTATTATTGAATTTATTGAAAAATTTTCTAACACTGTTAAATTTAAATTTTAAGAGAGTGCAAATCAAATCTATGTTTGAACTAAAAGTTGGAAAAAATGGTTTTATGAGAGTATCACTTGTAATATTCCCTGTGTTCTGAACAATTAAGTTTTCACAGAATCCTGAATTTAGTATTTATTGCAATGTTTCAAATACATAGAAATTTTATCCCTTGATAAATATTGTGCTTTTTTTATTTGTATTATGTGCTCTTCACATAATAGAAAATTTATTTATTTGCTCTAGGTATTAGAAAATAATATATCATTTTATTTTCATTTGAAAAACTGAGTAAACTATAGTATAATTCATCCAAATGTGTATGATAAATTCTCTTTATAAAAACATCATTGCTTACTATGCATGCCTTAAGAAATATAAAATATAAATAATAAGGAAGAAAATATAAATCCTACTGACATTTTATTTTCACTTCTAAGATACATATGTTTTCAAATGTGGATTTTTAATTAATTAAATTAATACTCAATATTTCCGGTTTATATAGAAATATATATATATATCACACTTTGCAACACAAATTTAAATATCATTAATGAAATCACAATCACACACATAATTTTATCCTTTTTAAGTTATATTTGAATCTAGTTAAACTTCATTGTTTTCCAAATCATTCTAATCGATTTTTTTTTAATTAATACACATTTATGTCTTGTCTATTGAAATAAATACTAAAATTAGGCCTATACCAGTTACATACAATACTGGATTCAATCAAAATTACTTTTATCTTGGTTTAACAGTACGAATATCAAACATATAAAGAATGAAAGAATATTCAATATATTTTAAGATAATAATCTGTGTAGCATATGTTCCAGCCGATAAAATTTAATCTGGAACAATAACATTATTGAAATAAAATCACTGTTTGAATTATTGTATCTTTGAATATTGGTAGTAGTTGGAATTTAATTCCATGATTGTTTGTCACATTTTTTATGATTCTTTAAAAAAAGAAGCAAAAATTTTGTTTTAAGAAATTGTTTGAAATTTAAAAAAAAATTAATAAAAGTCAAAAACTTTATTTAAAAATTGCTTCAAATATATGATGTAGAATCATACATGTAAAATACATGTGAATGATTGATTGCAATCATTTTTTGGTTTTATAAAAAAATATTTTAAAGCATCTAATAAAAAGTTATCAAATTAATTAAGAAAATTGAAAGTTTTATTTGAAAAAGTAATGTCAAGGCTATATTTAGTTTCAGTTGCTTTTCAATACGTAATCGATCATGTTCTTTTGAGTATAAAAGATTTGTGTGACACAAAATATTTCTGAACATACTTATTGATATATTAAACGATTATAATAAACTAAAAGTGTTAGCATAAAATATTCTCAAGGAAATGTTAACTACACACGAAAACTAGAAGCTAGATTTTCTTAACATTATTTAGATATATAATCAGATGAAAGTTTCGTAGTTGCATGCATTGCAGCTTGAAAATAAAATATTTAAGTAAATTAGGTATTTAGTATATAAACAAATTAAAAACTAGAAATATCTCACTATCTAAAAAGAAACTAACTTGAATGTGTGTGATAGAACTTTTTATTTAAAAAAATAACTACTTAATTTCCTTCTGTTTATATTCCTTAGTTTCCGCTGTCAAATAACGCGCAAATATTTCCGACTTTGCAATTATATCCTAATATAATAATTTTCTGATGTGTGTAATTTTGCGAAATACGAATATTGTACATGTTACAACTGTCTTATAACGTGTACATATATCAGTATATCAAAAATAATCAATAATATTTTGAAAATAATATGAAATCAAAATTCTCTAGATACAGCCATAATTCTAAATACGGGCATCAAATCCTGAAATAAAATTACATGATATAAACAGATGGAAATTAAATAGTTATGTTTGTTTAAATTTTGTTAAATGATTGAGAGATCCCTTAACTGGCCTTAAAATGATCGATGTCGACACATTCTACTGCTAAAATTAAAATATCCTATAGATCGGATTTTTGCTAATCAGACGTCATAGAAACCTAATAAATGAATTACAAGCTACCTCATGGGGTTTATTGTAGAATATTATTGCGAATCTATTATCTCAAAAATCTCAATAGAAAAATAACTTTTTTGTTTTACATAGTACGAAATTATTTTGATTCCCGAAGTTTATCAGTCCCTTGCACAGTATTAACTTTTTATTTAGCAAAATTAATTCAAATATCTGCTTAGCTTAGATTTTGGGATAGCATATTCAATTAAACTTTAAACTTTGAATAAATAAACTTGTACTGTAATAAACTTTTTATAATATTCTTATTAGATATAACATTATTTTGATTACTTTCTTGCAGTAAAATTATATATATTTTTTCAAAATCTAATGATAAATTGACTTTTTTAATGAAACTTGCATTTATTATTTGAACATTAATTATTTGAATATATTTATTTTAGAAAAGGGATATCAAATTTTCATAATTACAATTACTTTTCCTTAAAATTAAATACTTAAATAAAAAATCAGTTTGCATGTGGTTAAATCATCTGTGCCGAATTAAAATGAAAATAAATGCATATTCAACATAGAACAAATTTTTACAAGCTTCTCTCTCTTCGACATTTTCGATTTAGAGGTATTCTTTATGGGGAAGTCAATGATAAATATATTTTAAATAACTGTAAACTACTAAATATTACTTATTACTAAAATAACTTAATTTTACTAAAATTTACAAACATGAGAATTCCTGATATGAATCTATAAATAATACCCATTATTAAATAATTTAGATATATATTTTACATATTACTCACAAATGTGAAAAATATTAATAATTAATGAATATATATAAATTATTGAAAACTGATTAATCAACATAAGAAATAGGAAAAAAGTATTAAGTTATAAGAATGTATTTATTTCTTTTAAAAATAAATGCAGAGAGAATTTAAAGTACATTTATTTTTCTCTTGCGTTAAAGCAAAATTTTATACAAATATATATGCCAATGATTTTAGATATCAAATTTAATAGCAGAAGAAAGAATAAAGATTAAAAATTACACAAATTAAATATAAAAATAAATTAAATTTAATAAACTAGAATTATTGAAATGTAAAATAACATCAATTATTAATAACTTTTTTGTTAGATTTATCGAATAAATATCACAAAAAATATTGAGAAAAATCTAAGTTAAGAATATAATTTAAATTTAAAATCTATTTTTATAAAATTATAGAAGGATAGGAATAATTTTAAAATAAATAAAATGTAAATTTATGTACATTTCTTGGTTTAATGATCACTTAAAAATAAATAGTAAATTTTTGAAATACATTAAACATTCCTTATTATTAAGATACATTGATGTATTTAAGATACATTTATTTAGTCGTCATATCATAATAAAGTAAGCTATGACGACTATCATGTTTGAATTGATAATTTTAATCATATTTTATTATTCATTGTAAACATGTATTCATTTCTTTTTCAAAAAAATTCTTACAGTTCAACGATATATTTCAATATTCATATAAATAATATGATATAAAATTTTAATTTCAAATTAATATGTGAATTATTTGAATATGTGTGAAAAATTTTATAATATTTAGTTGTTTACTTGAAATTTAAAAAAAAATAAATTTTTTAAATTCATTTACTCAGATAAAGAATTCAGGTATGTTATAAATGCGCCTAATTTTATTAATACGCTTTAGGTTGTAGATAACGAAATATATTTGTTAAAATAAGGACTTAATTATCTTCTTATAATTTTAAAACTCTCTGAACAGAGAGAAATAAAAAAAAAATATCCAGAAAATTGAGCTAATTTCAAAGATCCATTTTAATAAAGAATCTACGATATAAGATTTGTTATGTCTTTCTGCAGATAGAAATGTGTACATGATCACTAAATTTTTTCAAATTTAATTTATTTCTAAAAATTTTAAAGAATTTCCTATAGCCTAGTCTTACCCCACTATCGAAGCAATATTTCTCATAATTTGGCATTACATTTTGTGATTATATTTTATTATGAAGTAAAACTTTCAAAATTTGTTGATAAGAGATATTATTAGATATTATATTCCTTTCTTGGAGGATTTTATTCGTACATAAAAATACCTCTTCAGCAATGTACAAATAAGATAATTACATGAAAGAAATATTTACAAATAAATGTTTAAATAAAGTTAAAGTATCTAATAAATTATTTTCAAGACATAAAATTTAAAAGCTCTACTCAGAGAAGGATATATTTTCTCTAGCTTAATTTACTAGAAAACAGATGGTAGTATGTGTTTTCCTTGACCAAGGTCTCAATACATTTTTAATCCGAATGTTCTATCCAAGCAATGTTTTTAAATATTTCATCAGATCTTTCTACTGTTAAAGACATCTCTTGGAGCGGAAATAATTGATAAAGTATTTATATGGCATTCCGTTCTACTAATATCCTTTATAAAACTCATCGTTTACGTTGCAAAAATTTCATCTGTTAACTAACATAACATTGAGGTGAAGAGGGACACAGAGATCAATAACTAGTCCTCAAGGGAAAAGTTCCTTGCTTTTATTATTTGTCTTCATTTCGAAACAGTGGTGTACTTAGCTAACGAATGAATCGTATTCCTCCAAAATATAAAAAGAAATAATAAAAATGCAATTTAAACCATTGGAAAATTATGGATATCACTTGTTTTAGTAGTTTCCCTCAGCGAATATTTTTATTGACTATATTGCAATCTAAGAAGTAAAAAAACATAAGGTTTAATAAAGATTATCGATAAATGTCTTTCATTAAATTGGAAAATGCTTGTACCTGATAGCGTAAAGTCACGGAGCTTCATCTTAGATTGGAATTTCGCTGATATTAATAAACAAATATCGTTCTTCAAGTCACTATCTCTTTTAGGAAAGTAGTTAAGTTTTACAAATATTTATGACTAAAATACATATTTAATTTAATAAATGCAAACACATTAAACAGTTTATAGAATTCTTCTGACACCATAAACTTATGTTGTATAATGGTAGAAGATAATTTCGTGTCCGTAAATATTTAATCTTAATTAAATTACGGTTTTTTTGCAAGCCTTTTCTGAGAAATAATAAGAAAGAGAAATATATAAGTGCGTTTTTTTACACAATTAAAATAATGTATGACATAAATGGTTTTTATTTGTCTTTACATTGTAAAACGTTATTTTGATTAAATTCATTATTAAAACATTTGGATTTATTCTAATTTTGGCATTTATTGTAATTAATATTAGCTTAAGTAACTCATGTGTTATAATACAGTAATATCTGTTTTTAATGTACCAAAACTTGAATTAATAATATAATTATGAATAGAAATGAATAGAACAAAATAATGAATAGAAAATCAGGAGTTCGATTAAATATTGATCCCCTCAATCAGAAGCATGATTAAAATACCATCACTCATAAATGACTCATTAATGGCAGTTTTTTTTTCATTTACTAAAAAAAATTGTTGTTGTTGATAAACTAAGAAATATGAAGTTTTAAAAAACATATGTACATTTTAAGGGGAAAAAATCAATGAATTCAATGAAAAACAAATAAAAATATAGTAAAATATTTAACTATTAGAATTATGAAAACCTAATAACTCAAAGTTTTTTCTATGATACGACAATAATAATGTCATAAAAGTTAGAAGAAACTATTGTCTGAATGTAGTATTCCAGAAGGTAACAAATCAAGCTTTAGGAAACGTTACCATACCTCAGCGTTTCATCATCAGCTTCTGGATAATGCTTCTTAACATCAAAATTATAATGTTGTTATATAAAAGTTATAACTTGCTTCTAGGGAATCAACAGATATTCTTTAAAAATGTTTGGTTGTACATAAACTATAAAAGAAAAATAATAAATGTAAGATTTTATTGATACGAAATTTAAATGCTAGTTATTTTAAAGTGCTGAAGTTATCAAGATATTCTGTAACATATATGTGTTCGCTTACGTGCAAGATCATACTTTGACTTAAAATATATAAAATTGAAGCATGCAATTACAGTTTAAAAATAGTGTTCAGTAATACTAGTTTAATTTATTAATATGACTTATATTATTATAAAAATTATCGGAACCTATATTTATAGTATGTATGTCTATCAGGACATTTGGACAATTAAATGAGTCTTTCGAAATCAAAGTATATAAGTTCATTTTTAATTACTTCTGATTTTTGTAAACTTTAAAATTTTCCAGATATTAAAATTGTTTTGCTGTTGAATATACTTATGTAAAGAATAATATACTTTTCAAATTGAATTAATTAACCAAATATTTTAAAACTAAATGCATTTTGTTGTTTATAATTAACCAGTTTGGATTTCGAATGAGAGAAATATTAGTGAATGATGTTAAGTAATATGAATGTTATGATTAATCAGTATTAGATGCTGAAACATTTTCACAGAAATTCCCGTTTATTGCTAACCTGAATTTAAAATAAATTTTTTTATGTATTATTTTATATATATCTCCCAAAAAAAGCATCAAAACTGAAGATTTAATGTTTATTCCCTAAAGAATATGCTTAAAAAATATTAGTGTTCTAACTCAAGATCTCCGAAACTTCCTCATATTAGTAACCTCGAGTTTATTATTTTTGGATACCACACAACATTTAGAAATTACCTAGCATCGCATTTGACATAGGAATATTCAAACTCATTTTAAAGAAAATTTATTGATTCAATTAATTTATTTTTAATTAAAATAGTATTCTGAGCAATATCTTACAAGAATCGTCATTTTATTAATTTTAATACGGCTATTCAAATGGAATGCAATTTGAATTTTAGATATAGTTACAAAACTTAAGATTTCAGTGGCTTATGTATTATTATATTTTGAATATGTGATATTAAAAATTATTTTCAGACTTCCCAATCATCAATAATATCTTCATCAACAATGTAAATCCATATATCAATAATATAAAAAGTACTTTTTTGTAAAAAATAGGAAAGTAAAACTATTCGAAAGAAAGAAATATCTTATAATAATTACTATTTCATATAAAACTATCTCAATCATTTTCTAATTACACTGTCGAATAATTCTTAACATATCTTCAACATAATCGCATTAATAAGCTGCTTATTAATTCCCCAAGTTCTCTCGTGATTTTCAATTTCTAAGAAATATATCCCCACGTAACCAGGGATTTTAGTGAAATTTATTTAATTTGATATTTTTCTTTCCAGATAATTCAGGATGTTTAAATTTTTAATTAAATGAAGCCTGTTCTTAACAGATACTTACTGCGATTGTTCACCTATTGTATTATTTTTCATTAAGTCTTTAATTAGTCAGGGTTTAATTACCTACATTTTTATGCGCTTAGAAGTGTAACACAGAAAATAATTTCAAAAATTACATTTTGGAACAATTAAAAATCTCATAAAATAATTTTGAAAAGTCTTATTATTTTATAATATAAAGTTTATAAAACTTTGAAAAATATAAAAATCATTTTCACAAGTAACTTAATTTAGTTTACAAGAATTATCATAATTTTAAATATATATATATATATATATATATATATATATATATATATAATTTATTTTAAAATTTTGAAATGTACATAAAAATAAATTATCATACTAAACTTTATACAATTTTACTAAAAATTTAAGTTGCATTGTAATTCATTCAGTTCAAAAATTTATTTCTGCCTTAAATTGTTTGTGGTTAGTATAGAAACATTAATTATTTTTATTAGAGATACGAACAATTTTAAAGATTACTTGAATTTCTTACACAAGTTTGTTCTAATTAATATATCATGTCAACAACGGTGACAAAATATTAATGACATTTTAGATAAATATAATTTTTTCACTGATGTCATATTTTATTCAACAAATTATATATTTTAGTTTGAGAAGCTATTTTCTGTTGATATTCTAAGACAGATTTAAAAATCATACAAGGTATTATTAAAGTAAGTACGTCAAGAAAATGTGCTTTATGACGTTATGAGCCTAACACGTAAAAATGTGAAGTTCATTTAATATTAAAAATATCTTGTTTTTTGATTTCATCTAATAAAATTCCACAAAAAGTGAAATTCTGAAAATGATAGCTATACTTTTTTTTACATTTTAAAGTGTGAATTCTTTATAGCATAATTTATACTTAGCCTTAAATTTTTTCCTGAAACTAGTAACACACTATTTTGACGTGATTCTGTTTAGTTTCAAATATTTATTACTTAAACTACATTTGATTTTTTTCATTGACTTAGGTGTATTTTTGATTTCATATATTTCCTTAATAACTAAAAGTAAAAAAAATAATTTTCATAAGCAAAACAATAATTAAATATTTTCTTATAAATTTGCTAAAATCATAATTTATACAGAATTTTCAGCTTCAAAAAATATCTGATTATATAATTTTTATTTTCAAAATGCAATCATCTGAATGAAAGATATTTGTAAAAAATAATAATAAAATACTTCTTATTCGGTTTCGTTGTTGTCAATTTCTGGTTTAATTAACATTAGGAATTAATCTTAATTGCTCAAATTTCTATGCAGAAGATTTTTTGGTATCATTATAAGAAATTCATTATGTAAGTAAATGTGAAAAATCATTTTAAATTTTTTGTAAGTTATTAAATGATTTTGATATTAAATTAAGCTTGCCCATGATAATGAACAAATTATGAATTATGATGTATTCATGTTTATATATTGTGAAAAAAGTATATTTCAAAGCTAGTTATTTTTTATAATATTTGAAGTTGAACAATGCAAATTGTATAAAGGTAAATGTTCAATATGCTTTATATAAAATTTATAATATATTATCATAAATATTCATAGTTTCACTTCATCATTAGATACAAAAATAAATATTCTTGACCTTGATTTTGAAGAAATGCGTTTTTCTTAGCATTATATTGTGAGAACTTCTAAGTATAAATTCATAGATAAATACAAAAACAAAGTTAAAGTGCAAATAAATTTAGCGCATGTATATTTATAACAAATTTTTTAAATAAAACATAGAACACATAAACATACATAAATTAGCTTTAACGATCTCTTTTTAAAAATATTTTGTTAAGTCATGCAAAATTTTACTTTTTTAAATTTAAATAATACCGAAAAAATAAATTAAAAATACTACAAAAAATTACGTACAGTAATCTGTACATGGAATTATATACCATTTCTCTGAAAATATTTTAATGCAAATATTCAAATCAATTTATACTTTTGAGAGAAAAGTAAGCATCATTTGAGTAATAAAGCAATACTCATCTGGAAAAGTGTTCTTATACTGAACGCATTTATGAGAAATTATTTAAAAATTTATGGGTATAATTGATAGGATATAGAAAAAAAAAATTACAAAATTATAAAACTAAACTTTGAAACTTATTTTCTATTCAAAAATTATTAGTTTTAAGATCAAATTTTACAGATTATACTATTAAAATATGTTCCGTTTTCGTTTTCAATCTAGCGAAAAATTATTCATGTAAAACTTATTTTAGGCATTGATTTTAAGATTCGTTTCATGATTGGAAAATAGTTTGTCTATTTCAACAAAGACAAACTCAAAATTTAAATTGTAATTTAATTAAATGTATATTTTTGTGCGTGTTTTGATATGTTAAATGTATTTTTTTTTAATTATATATAAATAAAAATTTCTTTTAAGTAAAAATTATAGGAAAATACTATTATTTTTTTATGAGCTTTTAACCCAAGTGACCACTAATGTGGATCTTTTATATTTTCAAAATATTAAGCTTGGTACTTATCTTCACAAAACTAGTTTTCCTGACATAATTGTATTATACTTTAATTCTGCCACCAATAAAATCCGTTGCACAGCTTTGTTAAGAAGATATTAGATTTCTTTGAGATCATCTCAGTATGGACCATGATTTAAGAACACTCTGTATATCTGTTTTTAAGAATATTACATGCATAAATAATAGTAAAAGGTGGATATTTCAAAATATTTCATAAGTAAGCACGACAGAAGTGTATAAAAACATACTTTTCTTCAGGCGTGAACTCAAGAAATTATCTTCGTGACTTACTGTCTTACTTCCTATATTTCATCTGTAAATCATCGTTTTATATTGATGATCTTCATTATGCAATTTTTATTATCTTTATGGATTTTAAGGGATAACATTAGAATCAACCTTAAAACGTGCAAATTTTTGTTATCATTTTGAAAGAAAATTCAAGAACTTTCTTTTAGTGGTTACATGAATATGATTTTGTTTAAATAATTAGTCTGAACATTATCTACGTGAATGGAAAGCGTGATTTATGTAATATAATTTAAAGTTTTTGATCTATTATTTAAAAAGCTATTTCGTAATTAGTTTTTATATGAATGTTCAAATATGCTATTACTTTACATTAATCTTTTCATAAGGAAATCAGCCTTGTTAAAGTTAAAGTTTTGGTGAAAACTCATTAATTACAGGATTCGATATTTAAAAAATAGAGCTATATGAAATTTCCAACTTTGTTTCCATTTTTTATTAAAGCATTTTCAAAGATCTAATACTCAACTTAAAAGTCCCTTTAAGACAAATTTCATTTTTTCAATTGAATATTTATGCACAAGTAACTGATTCTGTGATAGTTCATTATATCGAACGGAATATAACTTCTAATAATTATATAATGGGCATTTATAAATTCGTGTACTCAAACAACTTACAATGTATAGCAGGATTGTTATTTTTATAACAATGCTTCGGTTATTTTGTTGATATTTTATTTTATTACAAACACCAGTTTACGTAAAAAAATTTTTAACTTTTATTTCTTTTTTTTTATTTCAGAATTACTTAAAAGAATTAAATAATCAAACTCCAAAATGAACAACTGAAATTAATAAAATTGAAATCATTGATCAATTGCTTATTTTTTGGATTTGTGTGCACAATACAAAACAATCGTATAATAATTAAATATTATTGAAAATTCTCTAAAAATTGAATTTTCGTAATATTTGATGTGCAAAAATATTATTGCTTGTACATTTAATATTTAGAAACAATAGAATTATTTTAGTTTTGAAATCAATTAAATGTTTTCTAAAGTGTATTTTTCTAATATACTTAGCAGAATTCATTTGTTTAACACCCATGACAAAATACAAAAAACAATATTTAATTAGAGATAATAATCCAACAGTGATAGAAATTTATTTTTCCGTTATTTCTTTTTTCTTCAGTTTTTATTTAAGTATTGATACATTTTATGCTGTAAAAAGAACGGAGACAAGAGTAGATATAAGGATTTCTTTATTTTCATATATCTACTTTACAATCCTGTTGTTTAAGTAGAAAAATCTACTCTTTATGCATAAGCACTTTTCAAATATTTCCTATTCTCAGTTCTTTGTGAATAAAGACGTAATCAATTATTTGTAGGTATTCTGAATCAAAATTCATTTATTCTACAACAGAAAACATTTTTTTCTGAATTTCTTTGTTAAGTTCCATTTACATTGCTTATGCATGTTACGTGTAGATTTTTAAAATATTCATCCTTTGACGAAATCAAGGATGTGTGCTTGGAAAAAAAGAGAGGAAGAATTATTGATTGGTTTAGTTTGAAGGAAAAAATTGCTCTTTATATTTTATGGCCTTTCTCTTTTATAAATGCTCAAAGAGGTGAATAAGTGTAATTCATCAAAGTTTGCGAAACAGCATTGATGTTTTTTTATCTACCTTTGTAGTGCTAATCATTGAATGTTCGTAATTTTATCTTTTTCTTTTTATAAAGCTTTATCAAACATTCTTAGAAGAGTTTTTGTTACAAAATGTTGTTTTCAAATATATTTTTTATGATAAACGTATTTATCTCTAAAGAATTGTGGTTTCAGGTTTTTTTTTAATTAATATATTCATTTAAGAAAAAATATTTTTCATTAATTAATGCAAAATAATAGAATAAATTTCCATTTTTAAATTTGCGATAAAAAATTCCACTTAAAAGTCATTATTTTTTCTGAATTTCAAGTTATAATTTAGAATTTTACTAATTTATAACTTAAAATTTTTAGAGAAGAATGTTAAATGCTTATTATTTTTTCATTTACAGTTATTTACTTTTATCATTACATTAGTTTCCTCAAAATAATCAAAATATAATCTTGAAAAATTCTTAATATCTTTCTTTGATTTTGATACCACATTAATATCAAAATAAATATTCAAAAAAAAAAGAAGCAAAACGACAAAAAAAAATGTATTATTGGGTATATTCTGTTAGTTTACACACATAACTTGCAGAATATTTTGCATAAGTTTTTTGCTGTATTAACAATACATAAAGAAAAATATTTCAATGTTTACTAGCTTTCACCATGACAAACAAAAGAGTAGAATATATAAGTTTCTTATTTAACAAACAAAGCATATCTTTTAACAATAGCATACCTTATTTGCATGGCTATGAAAAATGTTTTCTTTTAATGTGCCAATAAGTAAAACTGAATTGAAGTTTAACCACATTGATGCACAGTTCTTTATAAATACTTAACACAATAAGATGAATTTTTCACTCGAATAAATTTCTTATGAATATTTTGTTTTTATAAAATACAAAATTGTTCCATAAAATTGGTATAATATAAATATTAAAGAAGGAACCTTAAGCCTTTCTAACACATGTATTAAATTTGATATTTCCGTTTAACTAATTACACATATTTTAAATTTAATAAAATTAAATTGTAAACTGAAAACTACATAGGTAGAAATTTCTAAAAATCTAAAATAATTAACCAAATGGAGACTGCTTGTAATGAAAATATTATAAATATATTAAAAACCTGCTAAAAATCATTTTATTTTAAAATCAGAAAAATATTGCTCTAAAAATATATAATAATAAAAATATTGCTTATGCAAATTAATTCAATTATATAATTTAACAACATGAATGTTAGTTAACAATGAAATTATAATTTACCTAATTTACAAATTGCATTTAGAAACTTATTAATCATAATTAATAAAATTGAAAACTTCATATTAAAAGTTAATTTAATAAATTTATTCTATTTTAAAGAACATTGTGGTTGTATGTATAAAACAAGTTTAGAATAAGAAATATGACTATATCTAGTATTTAGTGAATGAATCACTCATCTACATTTTCTTTATTTGTGTATTTTTTATCATGATATTTTATTAAAGGTGTAAAACAGAAAATAGTTATTTAACTAAATTATGATTTCTGTTAGCTTAAAAGCTTATTCTTGTAAGCAATTTCAAAGCAAATTAAGTGATTGCAGTAATGACATTCGAATCACTTCATTAATGAAGGTAAATACTATTGCACATATGATAGTTTTCTTAGATTGTGATGCTTTTTAATGAATACTTTATTATAATAAAATTAATTTAAATTTATCATTTTAGCTTTATCATCAGTCTTACGGAACCTTCTCGTTTTTATGTGATTATCCAAAGAAAAGTAACAGTGAGAAACATTAAAAAACTCAGTTATACATATGATGGGGAAAATATTTACATTCTAATATAATAATTGAATTGAACTTCATATTTACAGTATTACTTAGCCTGTCCACAAAAGAGATAAACTTTTATAAAACTAGTACGTATAGTTTCAAACACACATAAGTAAGTTTGAACATTACAATTATTATATGGAAGGAGGCATTACGTTTTGTCTATGAAAGAACAAATTGAGATTAACAATTTTATTTTTTATAAAGGAAGAGAGATTTATTAATCGAACATTTGCATCAGGATTCCTCCATCCCAATAAAAATTCATTTGTTTCTTGATACAATAGAATTGACTATGTTCATGTCAAACAAACATGAACATTTAGTTTATTTAGCTCAAATAACTAATTTATTTTCGTTACACATCATTTTATTATCTAGCATTTGAGAAAGCAGTGAATAATGTATCTAGAGTTTGAATGATATTGCATTTTGAAATAGATTTAAAGACTTAATTTGTATATGTAATGGTGATTGGATTTTATCGGATACTTGAAACGTATTTTCTGTCACCTGATATTTTTAAGGCAAATGATCTTCCATAATATTTTAACACATTCATATTAATGACTATTGATATAATTAATTTGATATGTCTTTTAATGAAACGTCAAATGAACATAATTTCTATCACCACATTTGATTGTATGATATGTTATTTACTCGTAACTAATATGCTTTGAGATCTTCCTCATAGTTGTTGTTCATAATATAATAATCATTAAATTTTACATGTTTGATGGCTCTACATTACTTAACTAAAGGAGGCAAAACTTCTCTTTCTTGATTTCTAGAACATGTCTAATAATTATTTTTGTAAAAAGAAAGATTTTTGAAAATAATTTACACAAATGTAATTTATCATTATTTATCACTTCATGCTACTATTAACGTTAACTTTTAACTAAAGAAAAGACTTGTTTCTTGAAACATTTACTATTTTAGCAAAATAATTTAGGAAGCTACATAGTTATAATACATAAAAGTTTAGTGTGATTATTGTAATGATTATAAAAAATTGATGACTTTACATAATTTAAAATATTTTGTTTTTATATTGAAGGATTTTTACCAGTTATTGAAGGATCTGCTAGAGGTAATTATGGTATAACTGATCAAGCAGCTGCATTGCATTGGATTCAGGAAAACATTGCAGTATTTGGTGGTGATCCATCAAACGTTACTCTATTTGGACAAGGTCATGGAGCAGCTTTAGTTAACTTCCTCATATTGTCTCCGATGGCAAAAGGTAAGTATTTAAGTCAAATAAAGTCTCATTTCCAAACTACTATAAAAGTACATGGATTAACATATCGAGACAGATTAAAAATATTGTCTAATACATTTTTTTTCATACAGAAAATGTTAAACACTACTCAAAACAATTAAAGGATATTGCGGTTTTAGGTGGATCTTGCAGCTGGGAAACTTTTTTGCTGATTGATACGTGGTCGACAGACTTAGTAGGTTATATGAGCATGAATTACACATGTTTGACTGAAAAAATGCCTTTTATTGGGCATTTGTGTACAAAAGGAAAGAAACACAATTTGTGCATAGGTCTAAGGATATCATCCCTATATCAGCGACCAGTCTGAAGTCTATCTCGAATGATATAGAGGTCTGTGATATGATATAGAGGTCCCGTCAATGGAGATGCTACCATACACCAACACTCCCCCACTGCCAAATCTTACAATTTCGTGCACGAACGCAGGATTATTCCTACTACCACGGTCGATTCAGATGAAAATACGCCTATTATCAGGATGAACAGAAAAACGGGACTCGTTAGAAAGAAGATCATTGCTCCATTCATTTCTCCTCCAGTCCACATGATCTGTTGACCACTCCCTTGATGCCTTGATGTCAGTTTAACACATATCATCGGTCGGTGAGCATACAGACCTACACCATGGAGCTCTAAGCTTCTGAATCAGTTAAATGACTTCTCTGAGACATCGTACTCGTCAAAACAAAGTATTCACTGATTGACAATCATCCTTGTCTTCATTGTCTTTTATTCATTTGAAGGTCAAATTTCCTTCACTGCCGCTGAAGTGCGTTTTGGAGGTCGAACTCAAAATTAGCTTTCTCCACAGTTTGAAATTTAGAAAAATTATTATTTGTGATTATCTTCTTCTATTTTCAGCAAAAAATTTTCGCTTATATCTTTATTTTATGTAAAACTTACAATTTCCTTTAATTGTTTTGAGCAGTGTATATAATTCATTTTTTTACATTATTAAATTATCAATTAAATTTTATACTCAGGCTGTAGTTTCTAATTTACAAACATAGTTATTACATACGTTTACAATTTTTTATTTTAAAGTTAACCATTAAATAACATTAAACTATATTGTTTACATAACATTACTAAAATCTCTCTCATAAAGAAAATATGTTGTGGTTATTTATGAATTAAGTATGTATCGAATAATTTCTGTGAATATTTTTGAGATTATCTATCAAGTCATAACAAACTAGCTTTAGTCCCATCTTAAACTATGACAAGTTGCTATTACAAAAAAATATATTTGTAGATCTATAATAAAGCCTAACTTATCATACGTATAAATACTAATTTATAACGTATATTTTAAATATGTATTTATACGTATTCAGAAAACACGGAAATCACATAAGCAAGATTAAACTATGTAGCCTTGCTTGGTTTATTTTAAATCTACTCAATTTACATATAATCTAATACAGAACAAGGGGAAAATAGTCCATTCTGCAGAAAATGGGCCAGGTTATCATTTGATAAATTAACTCTCGAATATCAAAAGTCAATTGTTTACTTTAAACGAAATTAAAAATTAAAGCGGTCATTGAGAATTATTTCAACGAATAAGATAAAGTTAAACTAAATCAATCCAGATTACCTAAACCATGATGCTAACCATTTACCATAATGCTTAAAATAAAGATATTTTTAATTATTTTATTTAATATTATAAAAGTTCATTTTTAGCCAAAAATGTGCAAAAGAAAATAGAATTTTTACATTCGAACAGACGAACATTACGAACAGAGAAATTTTTAAAATTCTTGATATCGTAAATACAATGAAAAGTTGAGAGTTATATTTTAAGTATTATTAACTCAAATTTAGATGGATAAAAGAGCAGAAATCATTGGATCTAATAAATCTTTTAAAAGAAATGTAGATTCTGAATTATATGATATTTCATGAAATAAATTCATCTTTTGCAATACACTGAATAAACCATTCGTAGCGTATTTTGGTTTTAATTTTATTAACTGTTTGATTATCAATTATGAAAGTTTTCTAAAGAATTAATTAATTAATAGTAAGTAGTAATCAATTTTTATAATAATTATTCTCAAAACATTTATTGAAAAACATTTTACAGTTGAATTTTATTTCAATTGAACTATATTTTTCTTAAGTATTGGAGTAAAATGGCAAAATTTCACTTTTTGTAAAATAAATAGAAAATTACTTATAAAAACAGAGTTAAAATTGTAAAAAAAATATGGCATTTAGTATATATTACAAGTATATTAGAGAACATACTAACATATCTTCGGTAGGAAATTCTCTTTTCCCAGCAGGTTTGTTTCACCGAGCCATAATGATGAGTGGATCAGCTTTGAGCCCATGGGCAATAGCTCGAGATGCTGATGTTTATGCTCAACAAATAGCGCGAACACTTGGTTGCCCGACTAATCATCCTGCTGATGTGTTGGAATGCTTACGACAGAGATCTGTGTCTGATATACTGCGTGTTCAAATTACAGTGCCCATGTTTCTAACAGGCTTTGGACCTACCATTGATGGAATTGTAGTTAAAGGTGAGCCATCTGCCATGATGGAAGAATTAGCTGATGAGCACCAATTTGGCTTATTTGATCTCATGTTTGGTGTCACCAAAGTTGCATCTTACTTTCAAATCACTCAACAGGAAGAGAAAAGTGGCTTGGGAATCGAGAGAAGAGACAAACTCTTGAGAACTCTAGTTAGAAATATCTTCAACTATCATCTTCAGGAGATATTTCTTACTATAGTAAATGAATATACAGATTGGACAAAAACTACACAGCATGATCTAAATGTCTTAGATGGTACCTTGGATGCATTAGGTGATGCATTGGTTGTTGCACCGATGATAAAATCTGCTAATTATCATTCTTCAAGTCCACGAAAAGCGTATTTTTATGTGTTTAACTATCAAACAGAAGATGGAAGATATCCCCAAAGACAAGGCTGTCTTCCTGGAGAAGATCTACAATATGTGTTTGGTGCTCCTCTTGTGGGAAATTTAGGGCATTTCTCAAAGAACTACAGTGATTCTGAGACCATACTCTCCGAAGCTGTTATGACGTATTTTGTGAATTTCGCAACGAATGGGTAAGAATATATTTTAATATATGAATATTATCCGAAATATATGAAATTAATAAAGGAGTTTTTTCATTATATTAATTTATATTTTAATAATTTTAAAAATTGAAGATAATGTTCATTTTTATAAAATGAAAATTTTATTCACGCAGTGTTCATAACATATGAAGTTATGGATAAATTAATGTAGAACTCCTGCGCTTTGAAAATTAAACTTTAAGTTCAAGGTTTTTTTTTATTAAAAATATGAGAAGATGTATACAATCATGTATACGATCAAAGACTAAAAATTCATAAAATTAAGTTACATAAACATATGTACAATCACATTCTGAATTTACGTTAAAAGAAAACAATATCTGCAAAAGTTCGTAAAATATGCTGTCATATGTAATATAAATATATAATGAGTTTAATATGACTATGAAACAGTAACTCGTGAACTTTGGACAGTATTGTGAACAATGAAAGTAAATCCTTAAAAATTATAATTATCGTCCACAGCCATATGCATCACCTTATTTTAGCGAAGAAATTCACCAAAATTTGGTTAATTTGAAAAATATATATATTTAAAATTTAAAGCTTATATATATATATATATATATATATATATATATATATATATAATTCCCTTAAAATTTTTGTAGTCTTGAATCTTTTAAATAATAAAATCTCTTATTAAACATAAAGATTAATTTGTTTCCAGTGGGGATGAATCACAACAGAAACGCTCGTGTCAAGCTTTGACGCGATAACAGTAAAATAAAACTAATGCAAAATGAATGCAATAAGTTATTGGATACGAAAATAAATTTGGATAACTTTTTTCAGCCAACGTCATGCACCATACGACTTCTTTGTCTACATCCAGAACTTGACACAAAGCAGCGGGATTTAATAAATAGCATTATTTAATTAATTAATCGATGCTCCACTTTCTGAAACAAGTAAGGGTAAATGAGCGAACCAAAGCGTATGAAAGACAGGAGAATAATTAATTGTAATTTACTTTTCCATTTTTGGAGCGTATTATTCATCTATTTGGTATTGTAGAAAGCTATAGTTAAAGTTTTATATTACAATGAATTATAAGCAGGAAGGTTTCGTATAGATTTAGCTATTCAATGCATCAGATAATTTTATTAATGTTTCATTTACCTTGTTATCTTCATGTTAGATAATATGTAATTATCTCTCTATTTTCATATAATAGTTACTTTAATTTTTGTCATAAAATTAATCGATAAGAAAGATTATTCAACCCTTTATTTATATGTATGTGTATGAATAATACTTTCATACGTTTTTAATCAACAATCACAAATGCTATTATAATGAATTAAAATTTTAGTTTATAATTTTAAGCATTTATACACTGTACATAACTTTAAAATGTGTGATCAGTTTTAAATGAAATTCAAAAAAAATGCATAAGAGAAAGCACGATAGAGCATTATTAATTCGAAAAGAAAAGTAAATTAAAGTATAGACAAACATATTTCCTCAGTAACAAATATATAACTTAAGGGACATTACAAAAACAAAAATGGCGTAGCTAAAATGATATTATTTTATATTTTAACATGTTTAACATAGACAAGAACAGAGAAATTTTAGACAAATTAAAAGATTTTATCCCAACAAGTACTTCATTTACACCCATGACGAAAGAATATGATATGGGACAAAATATTTCCTCAAAGAATGCCAATAATAAGCAACACGCTAGAATCTGCTCTGCGGGATACAATAGCATTAATTAATTGATAATTATTCATATATAATAAATATATATGCAGCATTTACAGTTCTTTAACTTAATATACTGGTGGATTGTAAGGGAATAAGCTTTCGTTGTAGGAAAATTATTATTTCAATATTTCCTCGAGCTTAAGATTAACTTTTAATATTAGTATCCTCTTTCTTTACTTAAAATATAACTAAGGATTCATTCAAATTGTGATTACAGAGATAAATGCTTTTAGAATGTTATCTAATGATTGAAGAAAAATAGAATTACCCGAATATTCAAAAATTTCTTATGATGAACACGCATGTGATTGATTTCTATCTTACTATATATATATATATATATATGGTACTAGTACTAAAATTTCTCTATTATTTTTACAGGGATCCGAATAATCCTCAATCAGCAGATAGACCAAATGACAAAACTAGAAGCAGATTCGACAAAGTTTGGCCTGCTTATGATAGTGTTCACCAAAGATATATGATGTTAGGTAAGTCTGTTCATTTCAACAATATTTCCAAGCTAATGAAAAATTAAAAAAAAATTATAATATGTATGCCTTACAAACCTTTTCTTTAGTCGGAAATTAAACTTTTCACACACATTTATATAATTATTTTATTATTATTGATTGTCCACCTAACAAATTATGTTAAATTGCACCATACTTTGAAGCAATTTATCATTATTTTTGTTATTGACTTTTTTGCTTCTTTTTTAAGATATGTAAGTACGTAAAGTACGTAAAATGAAATTTATTTTATCAGAGTTCTTATGTATATATATATATATATATATATATATATATATAATTGTTATCGTAGTGTCTATACTAGTATTATTTGATAATTTTCTTTAATTATTTTGAGAAAGAGCAAATTATTGTATTCAGTAACATAATTTATAGAAATTACTTGCTACTGAATTGGATTGTTTAGTCATACTAATGAATTTTCATTGGTTTTTTTGTCATTATTTTATCTCTCTGTAACACCTTATTAATTGAATCACTTATATAACATAGATAATTGATCAGCAAGTAAGCTGAATAAAATTTCCATTCAATTGCAACATGGAGAGTTTTCTATTATAATTCATTATAATATTTCTTTCTTTCCATGTAATATTTTGCAATAATTCCCTAAAAACATTTAAATAGTATCAATGAAATTGATAGAAATAGGTAAATTAAAATCTAAAAACCCATCTATTAAATTTTGTGATATTTAGAGAACTTTTATTTCTAATCAATACGTCAAACTGCCAAAACAGTGACTAAACAGACATTTGCTCATTTACCTTATTAATGAGAAATATTTGCTAACCTGTGTTACAAATATTTTACATAATAAATTTTAATAAGAAGTTGCGATATATATAAAGAGATAGATATTAAACGAATATGAATGTATTTAATTTGTAAAAAAAAAACTATTTCTCTTCATGTATTAGTCACAAGAATATTACTACACTTTTCTATATTTAAGTTATAGAGACATATATCAAAGTACTTAATTGCTTAATGTACTTTCATTTTATTTCTGCATTCTTAAAGTAAGAATACCATATTTTTATATGATTACTTTTGCAGATGGGTAAAATGATAACTGGTAAAATGTATTTTCAACTGTAAATTTACATCGAAAATGTTAATTGTTTTGGACTTTGAACTTGTATTTGTAGTAATTTTCGAGAATGTAAGATATACAATTTGATTTTGAATCATCTCATTTTAATTGATTTTGCATAAATTTTATACTAATTTATTTTTTTCTTCTTTCTTATAAGTTTTTAATATTTTTCAGGTCTAAAGCCAAAAGTAAGGGATCACTACCATGCCCATCGACTTTCTTTCTGGTTAAACCTCTTTCCCCAGTTACACCAAACAAATTCAGTAAATGTAAGCCCTGAACATCACTTACTTGATGATCACGATAATCCTAATTCTTATGAAGGTCTAGTGAGACAAGTACCTTTCTCTCTAACAAAAACTGAATCAGACTCAGAAACACCAACTAACTCAGAGGCTGAAGCATCTACCGAGGCTGCAAATAAAAAGAGTATATTTCTTACCACAATACAGCCCAATTATCAATCTTCTACAGAGGATACAACTCCACCTACAACAACAATGAATGTCACCAGCACTTTAGCTGTAATTATGTCAGGCGAAAATTTCAACTCAGCTCTCAGTGTTACTATAGCTGTCGGAGTCAGTCTTTTAATTCTTAATATACTTATTTTTGCCGGAATTCGATACATGCACGGAAAGAAAACTGAAAGAAATAGAGTTCAGTTAAGCACTAGAACTAACTCGGTAAGTAGTATATTTATTTTTAAAAGCACAATATTAATAGAAAACAACTAGAACAAACTCTATACAGATAATTTTAGGAACCTTAATTATACAAATATCTTGAATCTTTTTCAGTTCTTAATGATAAGATTTTAAAAAATGAAGTAAATAGTAATTAGTAGCATTTCCTGGCATACAATCTTAGAAACACTGATGGCAAAACATTTCAGTGATATGAAAATTTCAATAAAATTTTATTCAATAAAAATTTTATCAGCCAATAATATTAAAATAGGAAATTGGTATGATACGATGCAATACATTGCTCAAAGTGTAAAATCTGAATGGAGCTAAAAAAAATGGAAAAAAAAAATTAAATCAAATATATTTTTGTACTTTATGGTTGAGAATTAAGTTTTCTTTAAAGGCATGAGTTAAATAATATTTGTTTTGTGTTTACATAAAATATTTTGAAATATTAACATAACAGATAATATTTTTTTTTAAAAAAGGAATATTTTTTAAGTTATAATTTACTTGTTTGCTTCAATGCTACTCTACATTTTGATTCAAAATAAAACAAATAATTTGTTTAATAAATTTCTAACGCATTTCATAGTTTTAAATTTATTTTTGTTTAGCTTGAAAACGATTTACAAAATTAAAGTAATTTTTCAAATTTCTTGAAAGTAACTGCACAAACATAAAAATAAGGTGGTGAATATTTCGTGCTAAATTAAGAATATATGAGAGTAGTGAAGTAGCAAGAAGCGTAACAAGCTGTATCAGCTTCTATGATAAAATACATATTTTTTCTCTATCACACTTCGTCTAGTTAATGTTTATATAGCGTTAATTTAAATTTAAGTTGTAGAAATGTTTAATTAGCAATGCAAAGACGATGAAATGAAGATGATGTAAGTGTTAAGATTACAAGCACCCTAGTCTCATTTCCAGATTTGTGGATATTCTAATCTAATATCCATCTTAAAGTTAAATTTAAGGAAACAGTTTTATGATTCCAGAACCATTGCGAGCAAATTTGAAAAGACCATAAAAGACAATCAAAGAGAAAAGAAATAATACAATGGCTATAAGTGTGTTTATTTTAAAGAAACTTGTGTCATATTCAGTTTATCAGTGATTTTTTCATTTCGTGTTCTATTGTCACTTTTTATAAAGATATTTAAGCAGAAAATAGTAATGTTTCAAATTTGTATTTCATTTCTGCATAAGGGCATGTTTATCAAAACAGGTATTATATCCTTGGAAAAATCCAAGGTATCTATTTTATACAAGCTCATAAAAAACGTGATTCTAATTAAAACTGATGTTTTTCCCCAAGATTTGAGAATGAATTCATTGGATAAGAAACACAATTGCCTAACATCTTACATCAAAAAATAATTATTTGGGAAATTATCTGAATCAACTTTAAATTTGTTGCCTGATTGCACTGCCAAATTTACCAATCATAATCAATAATTTAAAAACAATCATTATTGAATCAACAATTGAATTCATGACAAGAAGTATGAGTGTTTGTAAATAAATGCTGTTGTTTTCCACAATTTGCTTGTACTTTTATTGTAAATCATTTTTCTTAATGTATTTTATGCTATATTAGTAAATATTGCAAACTATTAGTTATAAAATAGCGTTAAATGCTTGAAAGATAATGTTTAATACTGCCATAGTAGAAGAGCATGGAACATACGAGTGTTATATTTAAAATATTATTATGACTCACTGTTTGTTTTGGTAAAATGCGTAAGAAGACATATTAGAGTTTAGCTTTAATTCTTCCCACTTGACAGTAACGATCAAGCAGATGAGTAATTTCAAATTCAAAGAAATACAGCAGATGTAATAAATAAATTCTCTGTCTACCAATAAGTATTTGGATACCGATACAAATGACGATATCAGCAGTCCTGAGGTACGCCACGGCCTCCGCCGATATATATCATGTAGGAAACAGCATCGACATTAGTCGCATGCAAAATTCCTCGCATGTCCGAGCTCTCTGATTTCGAGAAAGGTATAATTATCGGGTATCACAAATGTGGCCGATCCTTAAGGAACATTTCTAGTGATCTGAAGTACCCAAAATCGACAGTAGTCTATGTGATTAAGAAGTGAAAGTTGAGCGGTGATTGTCGGAATGTGTCCCGTGTCGGCAGACCAACGAAACTGGGAGATAGGGACCGACCAGTGCTGTCCAGAGAAATTCGGAAAAATTGCACCCAACCGATGGACCTCATCCGCGAGGTGTTTCAACAGGCATCCAGGAGTATTGTTTTAATGAATACCATCTGTAAGGAAGCACATCTGCTTGGTTTTCATAGTCATGCTGCTGCCCATAAGCCTTTAATCACTGTCCAACTGTGCTGCTTGGTTAATGTGGTGCAAAGCACATCGAAATTGGACCGTAGATCAGTGGAAACAGGTTCTTTGAGCGACAAATCAAAGTTCATCCTTTACCGTTCGATTGGCAGAGCCTGGGTCTGGCGTCTGCCTGGAAAACGTCTCCTGCCAGAATGCATTGTGCCAACTGTCAAGTTTGGCGGAGGTGGAATAATGGTCTGTGGGTTATTCTCCTGGTATAAACTGGGACCTTGAGTCCCCATTCATGGTAAGCCTAGCACCGATAATTACCACACCATTTTTGATGACAATGTACTTCCCTACGTTGAGGCAGTTTTAAGGGTTGGACCCCTGTTACTTTCATAACGACAATGCCAGTTGTCATGTTTCGAATTTAACCAAGGCTTGGTATGGTGCCAATGGAGTTCATAGGATGGACTGGCCTGCCCAAAGCCCAGACCTGAACCCTATCGAGAACCTCTCGGATGAGTTGGATTGCCAAATGAAGGGGTGCACTACCCATCCAAAATCAGTGAAGGAACTTGTATGTCTACTCCAATCCTGCTCCAAGTATGCCCCTGAGGGCTCACGCTATAATTGCTTCTCGTGGAGGCTACCAACTATAATTCTACCAATTATTGATTTTGAATAAAGTTAGTTCTTCTTTTCTATCATGGGTGTCCAAATACTTATTTGGTAGACAGTGTAGTAGCTAAAACTGTAACGGAATTAAACAAATAAACAAAGGAGAGTTACACTTTTTTAGAAAAGAGCTAAAATAATAGTATATGTTTATTACAATTAACATTCACGAGGACAACAAGAATTTTGCATTACAATTATTTTTTATTCTTAATCCTGTTTGAATTTAGTTTAAGTACGATAGTGTAAAGGCAAAATTCTTCAATACAAAAATTTTACTTATTTTGTATGATGACGAATATTTTCTACATTTTCAGAGTTCTCATATAAATCCAGTTATTTATAAGATATGACTTGAAAAAAATACTTTTACTTGCAGATGCATAAAATATCAAAAAAGTGCATTAAAATTTACATAATTGAGGAAATTACTGCACTATGAAGAGATTTCGTGAAGAGATGAACCATGAATAGATTCACCAGAAGAGATTTCTGTAAGATGCTTTTCATATAAATGCATCTTACAGAAATTTTTTCTTAATCTTAGTATACCTTGAGAGTGTTTGGAGTTAAGACTTCTAATCAATTACTGTAAATAGAATGGCATATATATGCAGTTTCAAAAAATATTCATTTCTTTTTATTTATTAACACTAAACATACCGGGGATTTCTTTATTCGGCAAAATTAATGGGAAAATCGGTCAAATGACCCCTTTCGGTAGTTTTAGTGTTAAAATTTAAGGGGGTGACTATTTTTCTAAGAGAAAAAGGAATATTGACCTTTGAGTTCAAAAAAGAAAAATATTCGAATTCAAATATATCTCTTAACTAGAAACCCAGATTTAAAATAAGCAAAATTCTCTGGAAACACAAATTTCATTGTTTACAATATGCTAAACACAAGTAAATCACGTATAGAAAGCAAGTATATGCAAGCTAAATTTACCCTACTAACAACTTTTCAACCAACTTTTGAATTTGTAAAGACGTAACATTTCCTCAGTTCAGATTAATTTACGTAAGGTAGTGTATGCTAATAAGACATTTAAAGCCCGAGCTACAAATTAGATGGAAGGAAAAGCCTAAGAAGGCAAATTCCGCCCTCCACGGAAAACAAATTTCAAGTTTTCTGAATGCTAGAGGGAAAATGTTAATTACTAATTCAACTTTTGAATTTATCCTATTTTTGCTTGGTGAAATTTAAGCCAAATGATATTCTATTCCAAAATATAGTCACATTGGCTTAGAAACCTTGATAGTTACTGGTGAGCTTTATTTAATTTAAAAAAAAAAAAAACTTATAAATAAAATTATATTTATAAACTTCAAGATTAAGAGTATTGTAATGTACTTAAAGCATTTTCTAACAAACAATAAAATGCTGATTATTGTGTTATGACTTGTAAACGCCTATAAATTATGATTTCAGTTATGAGCAATAAACTAAAACAACCTGGTTCTGAGACAATTTAATTTCATCACATTATTTTGTCAACATATTTTTGAACTAGTATATTATTTTCAATTCAGTGTAGTTTCATAGCTTGGAAGAGTCCAACATTAACAGCAGGCAAAGTAGAAAAAAAAATGTCTCTTAATTTTCCAATTATAGAAAGGGATAAAGAGAAATATAAGGAGAATATATGTCGACTTGTAACTCTAATGATTTTGAGTAAGATAACTCGATATGTGTGCAGCAAATATTCCTTGAGCTCCTAATTTTGTCCTTGTGACCAGAGAAAATAATGTTTTCAATTTCTAACAAAACTGTGTACTTAGATGAAAATTTTATAGCAACAAATAATTGTATGCTTGATATTTATTTCTTTTCTTTATTAATTCATTTAAATTTTCTTCAGAATGTATGTTTTTGTAAATTATATCTTATAAGATGCATTATTTTAATTTGAAAACACACATTTAAAATTTTGTAACCTCCTTGATTATATATCAAAATAGGGATTTATTTCAATACGTGTCTCAAATAGAATATCATTATACTTTTAAAATTAAAATAATATTTTTTTATTTAAAAACAAAATTTTCATATTGATTAAACTATAATCTCCTTTTTATTAATTGTGCAGAATATAACTATACACAGATTTTTACAAAATAAATGGAAATTTAAAATATGTCTATTTATTTTATAACTAAAAGTTCATGTTATTTATAAACAAAAGACTAATACAAATTAATGGTATCGAATTTGATGCAAAGACAATGAAAATATGTGTATCATGATAGATAAATTTTATATTTATTATACTCAATAGAATAGTTGCGTTTACTAGTAACTATTATTTTTTTTTATAAATTAAAAATAATTTTAGAAATTATCTATTATTATAGATAATTTTAGAATTAAGCATAACAAAAAAATTTAAATAGAAAATTCTAAATTATTTTGTGATTAGTAAGTGATTGAATTTTCTTCGTACTTATTTAACAACTGTATAAACACTTTTAAATTATTAGCATTTATTTTGTTTAACTAAATAAGGAATTAATATCCTTTATCTGAAATCCTTATTAAATAAGGATTTAATAAGGATTTCAGATAAAGGATTTGCTCAGGATATAAGTTAGTTTTAAAATTCATTGTACAACTGCTATTTCACTTAACGTATAAATAACTTGTGATGATTTTAGTTATTTTTTCACATTTTAGTGCAGATATTCTTATTTTTTCTATCATACGAATAGATACTTCCTTGTTATTACGTTTATGCAATTATTGATGATTTTGTTTACAAGGTAATCCCTCGGTTAACTTATAAGTTTTTATTTTTCCAAATATATTGGCTTCAATAGAATTTACTATATTTCTGCATAAGCAAATCATTTCAAATATAATACAAACATAAATGTTATTCTGAATGCCTAATAACAAGGTAAGTTTGAAATACCTTGGTACAATGTGACATTTTATGGGAAATGTATAGCTTAAAAATATTCCTTAATAAAAATGAAGGTTTCACTAATTTAATTCTTAGATTAAATAGTCATGATATTTACAATTAATGACGAAATTTTATTTGACTTCAACATACAATATTAACATTGTTATTCATAAAATTTTACCTTCAATTAATAACATTAAATTTTTGACATACTCAATAAATGATGTTAATAATCAGTTTAGTAAACATGAACCAAAATGACTATTCACGGTAGGTTTGAAACTGGCCAGCCACTTCCTGTAGTTTCAGATTTAATTATGCTGATTCAGTGTCAAGTTTTGAATGTAATCACACATTTTAATATTTAATGAATGAAACATAAGGACTTTGATAGTAAAAATCGATATTCCTCTGTTCGAAAACTATTATTTAACATAAAATTTTTAAAATAAAATGTGATCCTGTACCATTTTTATAGTCAAAGATGTCTCTGAAAAATATATATGAAATACATGTATGCATCTGCAAAGTGAACAAGAAAATTCTTGCCATTTTCACGTTGCTACTGAATGAAATGAGAATACCTGTGAAAATTAGTATATGACGTGATTAAAATACCGGTCAGTCGAGAGTAGGAATATCAGCCGTTAATATAGCAGGTCCATTGATCGCATTAATCAATTGTAACTCGTAAAACAGTGATATAATTAGCTTTATGACTTCAAAGCGAACTTATCAACTGCAGCATCAAGTCACCGAATAGTCTACAGTTTGGGGATAATGCATTGAACGAATGTACGGCAAGATACTGTTTTCCCATATTCAAGTCGGAATTGTCTCTGTGCTGAACTATCCGAGTAAAAGACAACAGGCCTTTGAAGACGATAGTCTACATGTTGTCCTTTGGTGAGGGCAGTAGTTGTCAAACGTGTGGTGAATTTGTCAGATAACTTAACAATTCTGGTGAAATGGTTAGAAGAACACTGATCATTACGAACACTGATTCACCCTCCAGGGCTCTCTACCACAGAGCTCGAAGACACCTTTCCACCCATGAAAAATTATGCTTTCGGTCTTGTGGACTACTCGGTAAATGGTTCACGATTAAGCGCTACCAATGAGCAAACGGCCACTGCGGACCTGTATTCACAAAAGTTAGATCGTGTGCATATCAGGCTATACAACAGATGGAGCCAACACTTGTTAATCCCAATGCTGTTCTTGCTGTTCTTGGCCGATAACTTGATGCTGCATGTTGCATGGGGGGCAAAAAATACCATACAGTGACTTGGTCAGGAGACTTTGTGCCATTCACTTTACTCACCCGACTTTATATAACCAGAGTATCACCAATTCCATTTCAAGGAAAAACATCTTCTTGGAAAATCCTTCAACGATAATGCAGACTTGCGCAAGGCCATCCTGAAATTCTTTGCATCCAAAACCCCCAAGTTTCATCGCAACGTGATTGCACAACACGTTTGCAGAAAGTGCTGGATACCAATGATGATTACTTCGAGGACTAACATTAGGCTACACTTTCTGTAGGTCATGTTCTTTTGGTTCATATATATATATATATATATATATATATATATATATATATATATATGTGTGTGTGTGTGTGTGTGTGTATATTACATAGCACACTTACTTTTGTGTGTGGCATGGTAACCACTATGTTTTACTTAGCATTTAGGTAGCCGGAGCTTATCTAACATTTTATGTCTCACCTTGCCTATGACTGAGTACATTAAATTGAATTTTAGCTAAGAGAATATAAAAATATGTTCCTCAAATTATTTAATTTATCCCATTTAGCAGCATCTGCTTGTTAGTTATTTTAAGAGTAATAATAGTAAAAATTAAGTTCTTAACAATATATCATGTAACTATTGATTTACCAAAAATCAATGATTTAATTAAAAAGAAGTTCTATTTGAAACGAAAAATCAGATAAAAATATATTTCATTTATATCTGTTTGGTATTTGATATCAGTAATATATATATATATATATATATATATATATATATATATATATATATAATATATACAAATAATTTGTATATATATATATATATACAAATAATTTTCCTTCAAATAACAAAAATATCCAATCACAATAGAGTTTCTGGTCTTAAATGACTTTCGCTATGTTTGAGAATTTATTTTAAAACTTAAAATATCATAATTAGTTCATTATTTTAAAATACGTCACTCTCTTTATGTACTATGAAAAAATATTTACATTACTTTATTTTTTATGTGAATCATGTATTCAGCATTTATAGATAATATATAGATTATCCATATATATTCAAGGAATGTTTTTCTATTGAGTTGATTTATTTATTGAATATAATATCTGGATCTATACTTTCTACTAAATTTGGAAAAAAATTATATTTTATATTAGAAAACATTTCATAATAAGAAATTATTTGTAGTTTTGAGTTTATAAATTTGAAAAGGAAAGAAAACGAACAGTGCGATTTTATCTTGATGCTTAGTAATTTAGAAACATGTAATGTTTTAAAAATATTTAATATTACTGATATCAAATAAAAGAAATGAAAGAAATTTAATATCAAATAAAATAAATACTGCTAATTTTGGTATTAAAAAAATATTAATCCTTATTTAAAATTTATTACAGATCACGTGAATGCTAAAATTATTATACTGTAAGACTATCTCTTCAAAACATTTAATTTTCTATTTCTTATTTTGCAGCAACAGACTTTAGATGAAGTTCAGAGTAATCCTCCATCCGTAGCTCACGTGAAGACAGTTTCTTTGCTTGCTCCTCCTCCTTCGCCAGTCTGCCAGACGGAGGAATTGACACTTCAGCCCCCACAACCGCACTCTCACAAGGTACTCACACCTTGCTCTGTGCCCAAGCCCCCTAAAATCCAAACAAGAGAGAGCTTAGCCGAACTGCAGCCCCTCATCCACCTCCACAGCGCTCATGCTGCTGCTTTGGCAAATAAATCACCAGTCCATCAGTACACACAAAATGCACAGATTCATACTCCATGCAATCACGAGATAAAGTTGTAAGAAGAGGCGTCTATAAATAGCGCTTTCTGATTACGCTTATGATGTTGAATTTCTATGGGACTCAGGTAAAGATAAAATCCTTTATTACCACACTATACTTTGAGTTTAGATGAATGTATATAACTCAAGTCTGTGTGATTATGGACCACAAGCGACATATACGTGTATCTTCATTCTAAACTATATTAAACATATATTCTGTATAGGCTTAAATAGTCATCGCAAGCAGACTAATTTTAGCATCTATAAATTTCTCTGAAACTACAGCTAAATGCATATCAAGTCTTTAAAAAAGATATAAATTGGAAATTTTAAAAAGAATTTCGTTTTTTAATTTCCTTTTTCTCGAAATTTTTACCATTTTTAAGAGAATATGTAAAAGGATTTATGTACTTATTGAATAATATAAATTATGCAGATTTTGAAACTGTGGAAGTGAATTTGTGTAGCTCTTATGCCTATAAATTTCAATTATACCACTCTATGTATCAATTGTATCGGTAGAACTTCCATATTAATTCAACATACAACACAAATTTTTACATCAAGAAATTTTTCTGAATATTGGGATCTGTTAGATTAACACTTATGATTCAAATTTGTTATTTAATTTAAAAACCTTAAAAAAGATAATATCATTCAAGATATTACAAATGAAAAGAATCGTTTGCTTCTTTGTGCAGAAACCATTAAAGTGAAAACAATTTATTTTTTTTTTTGCTTTACGTTAAGTTCAAAGAATGGAGGTGGCTAATATTTCTTAACTGTTTTTGAAATATGACCAAAATTAAAAACAAAAGTTTATACAAAACTATTTTCTACAAAAGAAACAATCACAACCAGATTCAACGAGTTAAGAAAAGGCCAAAGAAAACAGATATATTTAAGACATCAATGAAAAATAGAATCTCAGCTAAGACACCCAAACCAAAAATAATGAGGGGAGGGTGTCGTTAAGAAACACAATTAAAAAAAATGGTGATTTTTTTCTAATTAGAAAACAAAAAAATGTGCTTACCATTTTTCCATTCATTGGCCAAGCACTAGTACTTCGAGCCTTAGTAATTAATCCTAGTGATGTAACTGCAACTGACACTAATGACTATGTACAGCTTTCTGGCAAAATGCCACTTGAACCTAGCATTGGTAGTAGAGAGGGACTGACAGCTTTCCATTAAACAATAGAATAGAAGAACATGATCCAATTTCTTTGTTTTTTTAATCATTTTATTCTGAGATTCTTCTTATTTCTCTACAGCTTGACCAAAGAGAATCTTATGAATCAAAAGATAAAAGAATGAAATTGAAGAAAACAGTTCTTTACTCAGAAAATATGACAGCTTACATTTACCTAATCCAAAAAATCAAATTATAAGGGGCTTAATATTAGACAAAATGTAGAAGAAATATACAAATATAATCCCTAAGTTATTTTTTTAAAATGTGTATAATCTAAAAATTGGAAATATGTTACTTCTTGCAGATTATGATTCATTGGAACAAGATGAAATAATGAGCAAATAGTTAAAATATGTTTTGTAAAATTCTCTATTCCAAATTATTCAAGTAAAATTAGACTTTCTTGAAATAAATTTCATAAAAATATCATGTTCTTAAAGCACATACCCTCTGTATAATGAATATGGTATAACTTCATAAGAATACATCATTTTTAACACACACACAGAGTTCAAATCAAAGATACATACAGTTATCAAAAATTTAGAATTTCTTAAAACTGTTTTTCAAACTGCTATAGAATTTATTTTTAAATAAACTGATTTGCCAGAACATTTTTATATCAATAAACAAATTATAATTGATAAATTGAGTATGTTACTTAAATTAAATATAACTTATATCTATATTTTTATAGAATAATATATTTATTCTTATGGCACACATTGAGAAAAATAATTTTATTTACATTTCACTTATATTACTTTGTGGTATGTAATGACTTCATTGAAATATTAATACTTCTATGCTCTAACTGTGATCACATTAAAGTATGTAAAATTTAAAGTATATTAAAACACCATACATTATTATTTCTTAATTTTAAAAGTTAGCACTCTACAATTAATTAAATTTTACTTTAAATAGGAAGCTTTTCAAAAATAGGAAAAAATATATATTGTCAAATCTTCTTAAAATTATCGGAAAACAACACTCTTTTAATATTGAACATAATTAAATTAAACCAAATATTAGAAAAAGTAGTAGATTCATTAATAAAATATCTCTTGTTTTTTTTTTTTTTTTTTTTTTTTTTTTTTTTTTTTTTTTTTTTTTTTAAATAATCTAATTTCATAACATTCAGTTCATAACATTCCATAAGTGCAGGTTAATTCTATTATATATATATATATGTACAATTTTAAATGGATTCAAAAATTTCTTAATTTGATACTATATTTATTTTAAACATTTAAATCTAAAATTTGTTATGCATATATTAGGGTAGATATTTTTTCTGGCCTTAAAAGTGGATGTTAGATCAATATCATCACAATCAAAACATACAGAATGCTTGGAAAAGACATCATTTGAACTTCTGATTTGTTCCATTAATAATAATGCTGCTTTTAAATAGGGAGTATTTGAATACAGGCTCCAGTGGAATCCATCAAACTGGGCAAGGTGTAGATGATGTTTTAGTGCATGTGATAACTACGCATCTCACTTTGAATATAAATTGCTGCATTCAGCATTTATTTAGTTGTTGCTTAAACTTATATAAAATGTCATTGTGCATTAAAGATTCATAGAAAGACTGTCTTTTATTACTTTAAATTATTTATATCAACCACAGCTAAAAAAACTGCTACCACAAAAATGATAATACCACAAGAAAATATTAACTAAGTGATTATAGTCAGCATTGCTATCAACTGAAGAGGATTTAGTTATATACGTAGCTTTTTATTCTGTAAAATATTAATAACATTATTTAAGCATTATGATTTAACATGCACAGAGAGTGCAAAATAAAGGAAAAAAAATCTTGAAAAAAATTTGGCAATCCTGAAAAATAATAAAAAAAAATCATAACTACTTGGAATGGGATAAAGTATTCCTATCAATTCATTAGAGGTATAAATAGAAATTTTATTATTAAAAAATCAATATTTTATAAGCATTACAATATTCAAAATCTATCAAAGTAGCACATTTTGCACCAAACATTTTTTTATTATTTTATCTCATTCTTTAAAGATAATTTTAATTATAAATTATGTTCTTTAAAATATAGAGAAATTAACTATTAAGCAATTCTGTAATGATATTCTTAAAAATGATTACTGATGAAGAATATTTGATTTTTTTCTGAATGCAGTACATCGCATTTAGAAAATGTAAGTAATATTTGATATGCATCCTGATAGAATGCATAAAACCCATCATATGCATGCATTACAAGGGGAAATTTTATAGAATAACTACATACGAAATGAAGACAGTCCTTTGTTTTCTTCTGCTATCGTAGCAATATTGAGGTTAAAATATGTTTAAAAGCCTAGATGTCAAGACGTCCATAAATCATGTTCCCTACCAATTACTGCCTCGAGAACTCAAATCCGACTGCAGTGATTTTTCTTGAAAGTCACTACAGATGATAAAAACTTCCGACATAAAACTTCTGTTGGAATGTAAGAAATATTTTTGATTATTCTAACAAAAAATATTGTGGATGCCACTCTTTAGAAAAAATCTTGATATGAACTAAATATAGAAATGTTTAGTAATACATACATTCCCATTATGTTTGATTAGACTTGTATATTCCGAATAAAAATTTTGTTGTTGCTCTATTAGGCTATGAATAAAAATGGATGAATGAGTTGATTTATTTATTACTAACTATGGAGGGGGGGGGAATGAATATTACTTTTGGTCAATTATATTTTTTTAAATTTTATATTTTACAGTTTTCATCTACTATTCATATAAGACAGACATACATATGTGATTTAAGTCTTGAAATATATTTTGAAGAAATCATTAAAATATTATTGCAACTTAAGGATGGTAATTTTATGATTCTTCAAAAGATTCTATAGATGTAAAAAGCGCCTACTCTGTTTAATGGTTAGCTTGTCTGACTGCGGATAAGGAGGTCTGGTTTCGAATCCCTGTTCGGGCATGGATGTACTTTCGCTCTCTCTGTATCCTGTCTTTGTTCTTTCCTTGTATGAATGGTTGCCTACCCTATAAACGAGTATCTATGGCATGTGTGTTTAGAGGTCAAGTCAGTCTTCTGCCTTTGTGGTTCCTCTCCAAATAAGAAGCTGCAAACTACCCTATGCCAGATCTTCTGGTCCTGGTGTGGACTTTCCTGTACCAGGGGGAAAAGCAACAACAACATAATAGAAAAAAATGTTTGTGTTGATTTACTTGTATTTTGTTTTAAAATAACTCTTCACAAATGTATTCAAATAAATTATTAGACATAATTTATATATCTAAATCACATATCGAAAATATCCTAAGCAAACATAGCAGAAAATATTTTAATTGTCCATATTACAATTAGTCCACAAAACACTTTATTCCTCCTATTATTTCATAGAGAGTGAGATATAATTTGAAAATATGTTGAGATTTTCATTAAATGTTTATTCGTGAACTGTACCAACTAAAAAAGTTAAGAAAGTTAATTCAATTTACTGAGAAATTAAAGCTAATATCACTATTTTCATAAAAGTACAAGCCTTTAAATATCAAAAGTTTAATCATTCCATTTTTCTGTTTAGAACTGCTGATGTACAAAGTAAGGAATGGAATTGCCTGATATATGTACATAAAAAAAACCTTGATTATTTTATTGATTAATAATGAACTAAGCAATTTTCTTCATATGAAGTAAATCAATAAATAAATTCCATTATTACCCATCATAGATCACATATAATGAAGCTGTCTTCTGACCTATTACCTTTGGGACAATTATGGAGAAAGCTCGTGATGTTGGGCTGTACAGTTACTTACTCAGAAAAAACTTTGAAAAAAAGTACTTAGATCACACTACTGGAAAACTGCTGAATATTAATAAACAAATTGCGCTACCACAAACGAAAATCTAGAGATTTTTTTTTAATTTTTATTTTTATTTTTCGCTCTCATAATTTTAAATTTTCCTTTAGAGTGATAAATGAGCACTCTCATAAGAACTTTACGTAATAATTCTAACAAGCACCATACTATTCTCTAGTGGTTTTAAGCAAGAAAAAACTCCTGATAAAAATAAAATTGTGTTTTGTATTTTTTTATCTGGCATTTTCCTCATCAATTGCCTAAGACGGGCTCGGAGGAAAAAAAAAAACTGGAGCTGCGTTGAGCTACTAGTTTAAACAAAAGCAAAGAGCGCGTCACATAAAATGCGGCTGAGATTAGATTGAGTTAGGAGAGAGAAAACTTTCCTATTAAAATAAAGAAAAATGCATGTACACTAAACCGACCAGAATATAAAATGATATTTTTTTACAATAAGTGAAAGAATTGTGTTAAAAATATTGCTAAGTAAAAAAATGCTCGGTGGAAAGGGAATAAATAAATGAACAAAAAAAAAAAAAAAAAAAAAACAACAAAAAAAAAAAAAAAAACAAAACAAATTAAACGTGTTATTATTAAAAAAAAAAAAAAAAAAAGATTTGAGTTTAAAAATTGGTTTTAAGAAAAAAAAAAAAAAAAAAAACTCAGAATTATTTTTCCGTTTCATTCAATCTGCTAAAGCAATGGATTGCCCTATTTATTACTCACCCCATTTGAAAGTGACAGCGAAATTTAAGAATAAGCGGAATTCCTATATCAAAACAAATGATAGCCAATTTTTCAAGGTTTCGATTAATAAATTTTACTGTCCTAAAATCTCGATAAAATAAATTCATTTTAATTTTAGAAATTCCCATTTGGTCTTCAAATATATTTTTTATTTTCACTTTAGAGCTATACTCTTAGTTAACAATTTATGAAACAGTTTCCTTATTTTATATACATACATTCAGGCTTTCATTTTGCAAATTATTGGAACAAAATATGATAGATACTGTAGGAAATGCTTTCTTTCAAGTTATATTAAAATTTTCAGTTATCTGATTCCAATAAAAAAGTTGTCTATAAAAATAAAATAGAAAGGTTTTATATTTTATTGTTCCTCCGAAAATTGTTTTTAAGTGAACTATATAAGAGTCATTTACTCTTAAAAAGATTTTAGATTGAATCTATAAAAAGTATAATACAAGTTTTATTTCTAAGTATTTTTCCTCTTTAAAGTTAAACTAATAGTTATTTATTATCAATGCAATTTATTTTCTATTATATTTGATTTCAAAATTCTTTATCAACCTGAGCTAAATAAATGTATTAGTGAAGTTGAAATGAGAAAGATACAGCGACCCATACATTTATGAAATTCTTTTTTCTCACCAAGTTTATTTTGGGATGTACATTACATTTGAGTTTATGTAAAAAACATGTTAAAAATATTTTAATACACTACCTTTTTACATTAACTTCATTTTATATTTTTAAACTTATGAACTTTAAACTTTATTGTCTAAATGGGAAAGGTGAAATTTCAGTTTGAAATGTAAATATTTATGGATTTTACTATTTTATATTATTTTTTACATAAATGATGTGCAATTTAAGCAAATGCGATTTTTGTAATTGAAAGCTTGCAACATTTAATATACACTAATAAAACTAAATTGTCCGTTAAGTTAAAAATGCTTAAAAAATTATTGAGTGAAACAGTTGACAAAATTCTGAAAATAAATTTCATTCTTGAATTATTCACAATTTTAAATTCTGGTTTTTTATATATTTACTTTATTTAATACTTTAATGAGTAATACCATCATTAAAGCAAAAAAAATATTTTAATTACTTCATAAAAATGTTTATTTTATATATTTTCCAACAACAATAACGTTAATGCAATGATCTACCGAAATTTTTCTGGATTAAATTTTCGTTCCTAGGATTTTAATAAGGAGCCGATCCCTCTAATCTTAACAAATACTGAACTAGTTGAATGAGAGGTTGTTGGTATCTTGAGCCTAGCGAGCAGAATGTTTCGAATTTCCTACCATTGTTCTATTGAAATGGAAAAGGTGACATTTGAGTCTTTTGGATGAGAGAGATTTGGTCAGCTGAATTCTTAGGCACACTGATAAATTTGACATCTTACCTTGTGAGAGGCGTTCTGTGGCTTGCTATTTCGTCCCCCTACCTGTTTGCTCCCTGAATGAAGGATTTGGCTGTCGAAATCAAAAGATTTCTTCACCAAGTATCTGGACTCTCTTTTGAAACTTTCTATTCTAGAAACAATATCTCGTTGTTGGTGATAGACACAATCTAGAATTCTAATCAGAAAGCTTTCATTTGATAGTTCTTACAATCTTCAGTTCATCATTTAAAACTGCAATGTACAATGAACAACGTTTAATAGATAAATTTAGCTGAATATAGGAGAACATTAAATGCTTATCTCTAAATTAGCATGGACTAAAACTGAATTTTAATTCGAAGGCCTAATTTCTTTTAATGAAAATACAACATTTTTGCGCAAAAATAATTCTTCAATAAAACAATTCACAATTAAGTTCTATAATCTTAAAAAGCTTATATATTTTGCATTCATTTTTTGTCATTAATCATACAAAAATTAACATTACTTGCTTTTAAAATTATACAAAAACAAATTATTAATATAGTAAAAATGTGTAGTTAAAATTTGTTTTCTTGAACTATTTATTTTAACAAGGTTATTAACATTTATTTTACGGTAAGGTTTAAAAAGTGACTTTATGTAATAAAACTTCTCATAATTATAGAACAAACTGCAACACAAAAATGCAGTACAATTAAAAATTGAATAAAAATATTTTTCCGTTTATATGATTTAAAATTTATTTGAGAGAACTTTTCATAAAACAATGATTTACTCTTTATCTCAATGATTAGCTGTTGTCTGACAGTATAATCTTCCAGTTAAAAATTAATAAGCATTTATAAATTTTAATAAAAGAGATCGTTTTATGAAAGAGTTTCAAATTCTATTTTCACACCTAAAAATGTGTTGAGAGCATTTAAGGAAAATAAAAGACATTTAAGGCTAACTAGACACAATTTCACGTAAGGTAAATCAAGTTTAAGTTCTAAAATACAATGTAAACTTTTCATTCCTTCGATTTTCCAAAGATCAAATGATGTTTCATAGATACAATGAATGTCTTTAATATAAGTAAAGACATATTACACTCTAATACCATAGTTGCGTCATAATAAAATAAATAAAACAATAGAATTTGAGTCTATTGGTGTGATTAAACTGAAAAATCGTTAATTTCTACCAAGGAAATAAGTTATGCTAGACTACTTATCAAAATAAAATTTTCACTTTGCTTAAAAACCTAAATAACACAACACCCATTTTGTTTTAATTAAGTTTAGTTATTAATTAAAAGTTAATAAATTAAATGTTTGTTCACAATCAGTTTTAAAAGGCTTTGAATGATTCCTATAGGGAATTAATAACTTGTAAGCAAATTTTAATTGTTCAACCATGTTAATTTTTTTTTAAATAATTTTATTTATATGAATGACAAACTTTTATTTACAATAATTTTCATCATACATCAATTAATGTGTTTTTTTTTTTTTTTTTTTTTTTTTTTTTTTTTTGCAGGTCCCAAATGGAATATCATGATATATCAATATTCCATGATTTTTATTTCGTCTTCAAGTTATTTGAACACTTATGATTTCTGTTGATGTGAATTTTACGACTTGAAACTTCTGGATACGATATCTCACTGAGGATCCCTAATTATATCATTATCTATGCGTGATACACCGATTGAAATTTTACTGAACTTTGATAATTTATGTATCCAGGGGATCCTCCTCGGAGTATATTATTTGTGAAAATATATGTGTATCAATTTATGTTGTGATTGAAATGTAATTATACTCCAGTATAGTGATTGATTTAGCAAATTTTCTTTTACCTTTAAACAGCCTGCTTTACGAAGCTAAGAGGCACTTTTAAGTTTAATTTAAGATATACGTGAATCGTACTACATGATTGCTTATCTAAGCTATACTGGAGATTGTTTTCATGCTTATCAAGTGTTACGTTATGCTTAAATGGAAATGTTATTGCTGTTTGAAACTAAAATCTATATAAATATATCATGGTGGATTTGTTTTGTCATTTCGTACTTGCTGCACCTATTGTTTGGATGGCATACATCACTTTCTTTTCTACAATTATACCAGACCAGGTGTTTCAAACCTGGATATTCTTCAATCTTCAAGTTACTTTGTTTATACCTTAATGGAAAGTTATCATGAGAGTTTAGCAGCAGTGTACTTTTTATTTTAAAATTTTCTTTTTGAAGTTAAAGTTTTATTTGTGCCGTTTTAATATGATTTATGTAAATATAACTTCTGACAGATTTCAAAATTTTATACTTTTATTTAAGAAACATCTTTATTTAGAATTTTATGAGGAGAAATCCTTCTGACTGGGTCATAATCCCAGTGATTGATGAATATGATTGATAATAGCATTTGGAATCTGTGTTTTTATGAATAAAAGTTTAAAAAACAAATTACTTGTGTGTCTTCATTTTTAAAAAGTTAAAGCATTTTTTTCATTTGGTGATTAATTTTCTATCACATATAACAGAAATGAATTATTTGTATTAACAGTATTTTCAGAATACTAAGTAATATCATTATGAATTTTGTGATCTTACTTGGTATAATATACGTTTATAAATTTATAATACACTTTTAAATTCATTTAAGTACTCGTGAAAAAACAATTTACAAAAAAGAATATAAATTTTTCAATAAGTTATTAGTGTTTATAGTGTCCTTAAGTTAATTAATAATTTGAATTCATATAAAAATTTTAGCAAAGAAATGCTTTTAGACAAAATTATACATTGAAACGTGTACACTTTTTGTAAAACATATGAAAAAGAATACAAAATTGCATTAATGACAAAAAATTAGTTAAACAACCAAACATAATTTTAATTTCTACTGTGTTTAAATTAAAATGGTGTAGAGTATAGCGTACTAATAAGTGATGAAATACTGACTCAATTTAAACCTAACTATCATTCTAAAACATTTGCATGATCATTATCCTTAATTGTGTATGGTATGATTTTTCCATGCTATGCCAGATATTCAAGTTGTAACTAGTTACTTATTGAAAGTATTATAATATTTGAAAGATGATTTTTGAGATATTGATGTTTTAAAAGACAATCACATTCCAAATCATATTCTACGAGTCTTTGGTTAATAGTACAAGTTGATTATTTATTTTTTTTTAACTCAGATACAAGTCTCTATGAAGTTTTCTTAAGTAATTTTTTTTGCAAAGATTGTTGCATTAATCTGTAAAAATACTCAATTTATTACAAAACCTAGAAATGAATAAATAATATAGAAAAATACTCTTCATAATGTTACTTAGCATTTTGAATTTCATGAAGTATGCTCAGGACTTACTTACAACTATTAGAAAAGAGAAACCAACTTCAATTGTATCTTTAAATATTTTAAATTCTTTTATGCCACAATAATATAGTTTTTTTATATAGTAATAATGTAGTTTAAACTTTTTTATACTTTATTAATAGTTACATGAACTCTTTGAAATCAGCATTTTACATAACTCTTGAATCAATGTTTCGATCCACTCTTATGGTGATGATTAGAATAGAAGCTTTGCCTAGATCGTGGTCTTTCTTTTTAAGTTTATTCTTTTCTTTTGCATGTTTAGTATTGTTAGAGAGCTTGTTTCAAGAGTTACACTTGAAAATTTTAAAATGTAATTTGTAAGGAGTGTTGTAATTCTGGATTTCTTTCCATCAATTTTGAAACATGATCATATTTTTTTTTTTACTTTTTTCTATGAGGAAGGGGGTGTGACGGAAACTTTGATGCTATTACATAAAAACATTTCACGGCTATGGTAATTTTCATTGACTATTAAACTTGAATGGGAAATTTCCTTTCTTACAGAAATGGGTAACATTTTCCTACTTTTAATGAAGGATCTTAATGGTCAGTATAAAAATAATAATGATGATTACAATGTCATGTGCCTCAGTGATTGTAAACAAGGTGACAAATTTTTAAAAAAGTAATTAAAGAAGGTTGTTAAAAATTACGATAAGTATATTAGTCAAAAGAGTGATGACAAAAATTAAATGCACTTCTTAAGCATTTTATGCTAAAACAAATTACTAATTAAAGAATTTAGCTCATTTTTTCAGTATTTCTTAGTGTGACCAGTAGTTTAGATTTTGGTAGATATGAATTAAGAAATTTAATACATTTTATTCTTGATATACAAATTCTGAAAAATATAGTTTTTCTTGATTATTGCTATATATTTTTAAAATAAATCATGTTTTACTATAGGAGAAATCAGTTACAGCTTTTTACAGAAGAGCATTTAAGAATTTCATTAATGCTTTAATTACAGTGTATGCATAACGATAATTTCGATCATAACGATCATTTATTTTAACCCAGTACCCATGATTAAGACATAATTATGGCATTTTATGTGTACAATATAGTAATAAAGCGAAACACAATTAATAATTTTAATTTATGGTAAAAGAAGAAGAGGGCTTTTCAGTGACCTCAACAATACAAGGTGAAATATATTCCTCATTCCTACTACTTAAAAGCTTTTTTTATTGAACGTTTTAATATTTGAAATAAAACCATATTTTTGTTTCAAAACAGTAGCTTTACATATCATGCAGTTTATTATTTTTTTCACGCGAATATCGATCCAGCATACAAATTCTCCTAATTTTAAACACCCATACAATCGATGTTTCGATCCACTCTTATGGTGATGATTAGACTAGAAGCTTTGCCTAGATCGTGGTCTTTCTTTTTAAGTTTATTTAAGAGTATTTGTGAAGCCTTTCGTCTAAATAATTAAACTTTTAGACAAACGAATGTTCATTACCATTTACTTCCAAGTTCTATGGATAAATGTTAAATTCACAGATAGGGTAATTCTGAATATTCATTATATTCTTTTACTAATTTTCAAATATTTCTACTACTATTATAAAAATTTGTTTTCCTCTGGAATTTTCATAAGAGAAAGCTTTCTAAAACAATTATAATTTTCTCTTTATTTTTAACTTACATCAAGATTTGTATTATTAAAAATTGTTAATAACTATATGTACTTTAAAATCAGGATTATTTTTGTATTCACCATTAAATATATACTTTTTAGAAAAACACAAGTACTAAGCAATATTTACATAAACACACATATAAGCGAAATAAAGTACAGAAGATAGCATACCATTCATAATATCAAAAGTTGAATGCATATAAGATATTTTACAGTAACTATAATCCTTCTTGTTAGTTAAATTTATTATTTCAATCACATAGTGGTTAAGGAAAATATTAGTTATTAATTGAAATACAAATTTTGTTTAAAAATTTTTATAAAGTTTTACATGATATTCTCTCGCAGTAAATAAAAGATAATATTCTTATAAAATGTGCATAAAAATAAATAAAATATAAAATGCAAATAACAGAATAAATTATTATAAGCTGAATTATATCTTTTCATTTCTTTAAGTCCTATAAATTTAATTCATTTTAATTGCATACACACAATTTCACAGCTTGTATTTAATAGAATTTCACTAAACTCTGTTGCAATTTTTGACAAAAATAATTATGAATGACTGAAATAAAAAAAAAATTAATTTATAGAGCTATGAATATATATTTAAAAAAGTATTGAAGTTGCTTAAAATACCATTTTTTTAAAGATTTCTGTGTACTTACAGATTGAACGTGGAAACGTGCGCATATTCTTTAATAAAGTGTACCTAATTTATTATTTAAAGCTAATAAAACCAACGAAAATATGAAATATTAAAATAATTAATAAGCTTTTGAATTCACTTAAGGTCCTTATATTTTTTCCTCTTCTGAAATATATTTTTACCAATTTATTAAATTTGTATCAAAATACTCAGTTCTTAATAAATATTTACTTAATTGACCACTCACACATTTAATAAAAGTATAATAAGCAAGTCTGCACTTTTTACAAATTTATTGATAATTTTAAAATAAAATTTCTTTATGAAATTCGCTTTGCAAAAAGTAATTTTGAAATTCAATGTTTGCCTTTTCAATTTTTATCTTCATTTGTAAGCATATGCTGTCTTCCATTTAATGTAAGTGAAATTCTTGTTCTAGATAAATGATTCTTCTTCACACAAAGCCCAATAATATTTAAATTTACAAAATTTATTTTACTAAAACTAAGTGCCTACAACTAAAATAATTTTGCACTCATGTAATCCCTTTTTTAATTTCATATGTTATATTTAAATTTACTAACCTCTGAAAAATGTTCTAGAAAGCGTCTTGCTTACTTCAACATCCATTTCGTAGACACACAAATAAACAAAAAACTCTAAACTTCTCAAAGTCATCAATATAAATAGATTAATGCTACTTATATTTTGAAACTTTTGCTTCAGCTAACTCATACTGAATGCATGAATGGCGTAAGGGTGTTAATTGTATGTAGAAATTTTCTCCATTACAATACCCAAAGAAAACAGATTCATCTTGAATTTAATGCTTATTAGCAAATTAGAATATCAGTGAAATATATATAGGCTGTATTCAAAAATATGTGCATCTAATTCATTTCAATTAGTTTTACTTCTATTTTGAAATACATCTAATCTCCTATTATTTGCGTTCTACAATATCTAACATTAAATATAATAATTGATATATTACGAACATGTAACCTATTTATAACTAAAATGCTTTTATTAAAATCTCCTTTATCATCCATTTCAGAATTTATCCTACGTCAATTTAAGGATACATTTTTTAAACTATCCACCGCATTTCATCTGAATTCCGGAAAATGGATTGAATATAAATATTTCTGCTGATATTCCATTTATCCCAAATCTCATGAGTAATACTCAAATGTATCTACTCAAGTATTTCTAGGGATTAATTATAAATCCTTATTTTCACTTTACGTTATTTTTAAAATTTTAAAAGGGCAAGCAATTAGTATTAATTAGCAAGCAATTAGTAAATATTGTATTAATGAGACCATTTTGTTGTCATAATTTTGAAAATCATTAAGTGAAAATAGTTTGCAAGGTATACAGATTTTTCTTGACTATAAAATGACAATTCCGACATATGTAAACCATTATAGCAAATTGAATACACATAGCAAAAAATTATATTTTAATTTCTTAAATAACTTATTACTAGCATTATGACTCTACAATAATAGTTACATAATGTAATATTTTAACTAGAAAGAAGTCTTCAAGTTTGAGTATTTAGGAAAAATGTTCATAGCTATATGGAAATATAATTTTTTAGCTATTTATGTTACTGAAATAATGTTGCCATTAAGAAGGCTAGAGTTTATGGAGTATTTCTAAATATTGTCCAGTTGTAGAATATTTTAGGATATGATACCATACCCACTGTATCACAGCACATCACATCTGCTACTTGTGCCGTAGGGCCTAAAACTTAGAAAGTGGCAAGGCATTGAAAAAGAAATAAAACATCTATCGATAAATAATCCCAAACAGGAACTCAATGAATTGCTTTTCTATAAAAAATGTCAAACTAAGTTAAACTACATAGGTTTTTTTGTACGATAAAACTATTTTTTATCAAGATATTATGCCTTAAGTGAATATTTATCAAATATTTTATAATAGAATATTTTTTTCTTATAAAACTTTATGAAACCAGCTAAAATATCAATAATAATAATACATCTAAATTGGTGGAATGATGTGAAAGATAAATTTCTTTTTTTGACGAGGTTTTTAGTTTAAAACATTTGGAAGGATATGAATGACTTAACTTTCAGTTATTGTCAAATAACTGTGTACTTTTATTTTTATTTTTTTTATTTGCTAAATGTAAGCACATGCATTATCACTAGTATTGCTAATATTTTATTTAATTAGAAAATGAATTCCTTCATGTAAAATGCTCGAATGTTAATAAAATATAGAATTAAATATAATTATTTTTTTAATGTTATTGATTATCTTCTATAATCAATTTCTTATCTCACAAAATCATATGCATCAAATAAGATGAAAAACTATACAAAAATACGCAAGTACCAGAATAATTGAAATAAGCAAAAATATGCAAGTAATGGAAACATTCAATGTATCAACTACAGGATGAGGTACACAACACTCACATAACAGAGCATTTTTCAAAAGTGTTCACATATTGTTCATATATTCTGGGGCAGGGCAGCCATCATACCAACATGAAAGATCGCTGGTATTTCCCACATATACTATAGTAAAATGTAAATTTTCAAAAGCGTAACTATGAAAATTCTATTATAAATACCTTTAAATAGATTAATAACAACAATTATTTTAAATATATATATATATATATATA